>CP060760.1:600000-832941 GCA_023205875.1 Chloropicon primus
TGGTGGACGGAGTGCCTGCGGGATACTTGGATGGCAAGTCACCCCTTCTCAAGGAGTATATTGCCAGGTTCGCCGCCGAGTTCTCCTAACTCGTATTTTTTCATAAACAATTTGTGTTTAACAACTGTGTTTGCACACACATACACACACACACACACACAACAAAACAACAAACAACAACTGGACAACGTGGAGGCTTTGTCCATCTCTTCACCCCGACGACGACGTCGCTCGAAGGACGGCCTCGACGATGAGGTCCGAGGCCCTCTCGATCTCCTCTTCCGTTGTCAGCCTCCCCGTGCTGAGTCTCAGAGTGCCGCGCGCGTGGGCATCGTCCAAACCAATCGCCTTCAAGACCCCAGAGACGTGAAACCCGCCGCTGTGGCAGGCGGCGCCCGCCGAGGCCGCCACGGACTCGGAGAGATCCGCGAGGATCTCCTGCGCTTGCACCGCTGGAATCGAGATGCTCAAGGTGTTCGGCAGGGAGTTGGCCTCCTCCGCGGGGCCGTTAATTCTGTAATCAATGCCGTGGCTTCCCAGCGCTTCCACGAGCCGGCCTCGGAGCAAGTTTCGCGTCTTGAGCATGTTCCTCCTTATTTCCTTTCCTTCCAGCAAGGCGATCTCGCTCGCTTTCCCGATCCCGGAGATCAGGAGGACGTTCTCCGTGCCTGGCCTCATGCCATTCTCCTGCCCCCCGCCGTGCAGAAGAGAAGGAAATTCCCTGCTGTCCAGCGAGCAATACAGGGCCGCAACCCCCTTCGATGCACCGAACTTGTGGCCAACGACCGTGCACAAGTCGACGCCAAGGGCCTCCACATCGACGTCGACCTTGCCCACGGACTGGGCGCCGTCAGTGTGCATCAAGGCACCGTGCGCGTGAGCAATTTTCGCGATCTCTGCGATCGGCTGGAGGCTCCCGATCTCGTTGTTGGAATGCATCACCGTGCACAGCACCGTCTCCCCCGTCCTGAAAGCCGCCTCCACCGCCTCCACGCTCAAAACCCCGCTCTTCGTATCCACGGCCACTTCGGTGTAGTCGCACAGTCCTTCTCGCTTGTACTTGGCCAGCGCCTCCGCCACGGCCGGGTGCTCGATGTTGGATGTCACCACATGAGGGAGGAAGTCGGAGCGCTTCGGCCTCTTCTGAGACCCGTACTCCAAAGCTCCTCGTATGGCCCAGTTGTTGGACTCCGTGCCAGAGCCCGTGAAGTACACCTGCAGGAGGAAAAAGGAAGAGGAGGGCAAAGATGGCGTCAGAGAACGGGCAATACCCCGAGAGCAACGAGAGAGGGCCTTCCTTACCTGGGACGCTTTTGCGCCCAGCAAGTTCGCCACGCGCTCCCGAGCCAGGTCCAACGCTTGCTTCGGCACTCTCCCATAGGCGTGCGAGGAGGAAGGATTCCCAAAGTGATCAAACAGGAACGGCTGCATCTCCTCCGCAACCTCCCTGTATATCGGACTCGTGCCGTTGTTGTCCAAATAAATACACCGCCGGGACGACGCAACTTCTTTCGCCATCGTCGCCCTCAGCTGAATCCCCCGAGGGGCCAAAACACCTTGTCCTCCTTGTTGTCCTCCACGATGCCTCTCCGCGATTCCACCAACCTTCATTCCCTTGCGAGAGGGTCAATCGAAAGCTCGAGAGAAAACAAACAAACAAAAAATAAATAAGAATGCTTTCGATCACCAGCACCTCCCCTGTCCTCGCTCTCGTCCTCGTCCTCGTCGCCGCGTTCCGTTCCGTTCCTCTCTCTCGTCCTCGCCCTCTGTCGCTCTCTCGTCCTTCTCTGGTTCCCGCGCAAAACAGAAACAGTGTTGGAGGTTTTCCCCTGTTGGTGGGATTCCAGTGTATACCAGTTTGGTCACACCCAAAGGACAACCCACTAAGCGTTTTTTTCGTGTTCTCACTTGCTGGACAAGGCAAATCTATAGTTACGAGGAGTTACGAGGAGGGCAGCGAGTGAAACCCTACCGGTCATGGCGCGATCAGGGAAGCGCCGTAAGAAAAAGGAGAAGCAGGGGAGTGGCTCGACGAGTTCCACAAGGAGGTCGCACTCTGGCGAGAGTCATGCTCAGGGCGCTTCGAAGTCGGGGCAGGAGTCTCCGACGACGGAGCGGCCGTTACTTCCGTTCTGGAATCAGGGCTTGCAGTTGCTCTACGCGTTGTGCCTGCTTCCTACCGCGGACGACCCCGCCTCTGCGGGTGAGGGTTCGAGCTCGTCAGGCAAGCCTCGCAAGAAGCCTCGCAAGAAGGGCAAGAAGAAGAACAAGAAGAAGGGTAAGAAGAAGAAGAACAAGAGGGGGAAGAAAGCAGGGAAGCAGCCGGGTGGCTTGGCGGACGACAGCGTGAAGAAGACCTGGTTCTCATCGATCAAGAGAGAACTTGAAGAGGTAAAGTGTCCGAAGACGGGATGGAGGTCGTGCTTGAACCTTCCAGAAGATTCTGTGGTATCCGTGGAGACATTGCAGCCGCCCGCCAAAAGGAAGAGGGGGCAGAAGCTGAAGACCTCCAAGCTATTGTCGGAGCGAACGGTGATACGGACGAGGAAGCTTAGGATGCGCTTGAACCCTGAGCAGGCGAGAACACTTTGCAACTGGATGGGAGCTGCGCGTTTCACATACAACAAGTGTTTGGAGGCGGTCAAGAAGGAGGGTTTTCCGCTGGTTTGGACCGTCCTGCTGGACAGATTTGTGACGGCCAAACCGCGACGCCCTGAGGTCTTTGAGGGCCTGGAGAAAGAGCTGAAAGAAATCCAATGCTCTCCACGGCCATGGACAAAACAGGAGGCAGAGCTTTTCGCATCCAAGTGGGCAAGGACCGGGACTACGTTAGCGGGGCCTTTGTGAATCAGAAGCATCCTTGGCTGAAGGAAACCCCCTGTGCCATCAGACAAGCTGCCGTGCGAAGTCTCATCAAGGCATGGGATTCGAACACCGCGAAGCAGGAAGCGATGAAGGAGCGCGGCGAGAAGAAGGGGCACCGCTTCGTTCTCAAGTATCGTCAACGTCAGCAACCGAGCTCTTGGACTATTGAAATTGATGCAAGAGAGTTAAAGAACGTGGAGACGATCGAAAGGCCAAACACGAGGCACAAGGATGATACGAAGCACAAGAAACGACGCAAGTGGACCAAGCTGGAGGTGTTCAAGAAGAAGATGGCCGGCGGGCCCCTGTACTTGACGGAGGAGATCCCCGGGGGCAAGATCGAGGGTGCCGTGAAGATCACAAGAAATCGCCTTGGGCAGTTCCACATGCACATTCCCATCGCGACGCCATGGGATCGCCTGCCACCCCTGAAGCCTGAGAACAAGCGGAAGGTTGTCGCCCTGGATCCGGGAGTCAGGACCTTTCAGACGTCGTACTCGCCGCAAGAAGGCGTCGGGGAGTATGCCAAGGGCGAGCGAGGCTTCGCGAGGCTGTTCAACCTCTGCTGGAGGATTGATGAGATCATTTCCGAGCGCAAAGACCCAAAGGTGAAGCTCCCTTACCTCGACCGCCGCGACTTGAAGAGACAGCAATACGCCTGCATGGAGAAAATTCGAGGTCTGACGAACGAGCTTCACAAAAAGGTAGCCAACGATCTATGCAGGAGGTTCGACACAATCCTCCTCCCGGAGTTCAAGTCCCAAGACATGGTGAAGAAGAACAACAACGGGAGACGCCGAGTGATCAGGAAGAAGACGGCTCGCACGCTCTTGACGTTGAGGCACTATGCGTTCAGAACGTTCTTGGCTTCCAAGGTGCTCTTGCACGGCAGTGAGCTGGCGATCGTGACGGAGGAGTACACCTCCAAGACCTGTGGCAGGTGCGGACACATCAAGGACAACCTGGGTGGAGCAGAGGTGTACAAGTGCCAGAAGTGTGGCTTCAAGTGCGGTCGGGATGTGAACGGGGCACGCAACGTCCTTCTCAAGCACTTGCGTCAACCAAAAAGTGTGTAACTCCTCAGGGTTGCACATACGTTTGTTAGTACGGGCTGCCGTGCGTGGGCGGAAGTATTCGTTCATGTACGGTGGAATGGTCGTGGTAGGGCCGAATTACCCTGCCGAGAAACTTACAAACTCGGTGAAACGACCTTTGCAGAAAACTAACAGGTAAGTTAGGGGCCGGTTCTCCTGTTTCTCTCCGTGTTTCTCTCTTTCAGTGGAAAGGAGAACTTGCCTTTGTGCTTCCAGTATTGACTGTGATTTCCCTACCGTCCTTTCGTGACTTTTCTGTGTGCTGTTTTTGATCTGATGTCTGAACACCATAACAAACAGTAACGGGCGCCGACGCCGTTGAGTACTACTACCACTTGTACGACTCCGACCTGATGCACCTCGCCGCTTTCCAGGGCAGCAAGCAGGTGCTGCAGTGGCTGCGAAGCCAGGACCCGCCTTGCCCTTGGATCCCAAACAGGTGCAGAATTGTGGCGAAGCACCGCAATCACCAGCGCGTCATCGAATGGATCAATGCCAATTCTTAACCAAGAACAATCTCTTCCTGTCATCGACCTTCGCTTTCCTTCCTGGTTCCTCCTCTCCTCCTCTCTTTGTTTCTTTCTCTTCATTTTCTCCCTTCCGCTGAACCATCATAACGGCCCGAGGCCACGAGGGCGAACACAAGAGGGAGGAGAACGAGAGAAACGAAGAGGACGGGAGCGCGCGGAGGAGGAAAAGAGAGAGAAGGAGGACCGAACAGGCGAAACGTTCGTCTCTTGCTCTTTCGAAAGAGCCGTCGCAACCATGGTGACGAGGTGGGGACTTTGCTGGGGGTTGGTCTGCCTGTGGCTCGGAGGGGTCACTGATACTGTTGTTGCGACCAAGTACCACGCTGGCAGGGGCGAGGAAGAATTGGACACGATCTTCAGCCACGGGGCGCTCAACGAGTACCACCTTCAGGTCGGAAAGAGCCAATGGGAATGGCTCAACACTCACGAGCTCCTCGAGGAGTACGTCGAAGGAAACCTTTCGTTCAAGAACTTCAACACCCCGGGAGGCGTTGGATCAGAAGAGTTGTTTGAGAAGGTGGGCATTCGCTACAAAGGGTCGAAGGGCAGTTTAGAGTATTGCTTTTCCAATGCCACGTCGGGTAACGAAGGATCGTCCCAGGTAATAATTCCTTCCCTCTCTCGTCCGAAAACTCTTTCTCTCTCTCTTGACTGACACCGCCGTTCGGCAACTCGTGCGATAGTGGAACAAGCGCTTGTGCAAAAAGCTGTCGATCAAGCTGAGCTTTGACAAGTACGACGACAGGGGCAGGTTTTATGATCAGAAGAAGCTCAATCTTCATGCGTAAGTGGGATCTCTTGATCGCTCGCATCCCAGCCCTCGCCTGACTTGCCTTCCTTCCGTCCGTCGCTTCGGCGGTTGCTTCCAGCATGCAGAATGACCCTTCCTTGATGCGGGAGTGCCTAGCTTACCACCTGTACCGGTCGATGGGACTCAAAGTATCTCGCTGTGCGCACGCCAAAGTTTTCGTCAATGGCAGGTATGAAGGCGTCTACCTCGCCGTGGAGAATGTCGACTCGCGGTTCTTGGAACACCACTTTGGCGAGAAGGAGGGAGTTTTGTTCAAGGAGAAATGGCCAGGCATCGGCGAGGACGCGAATCACGCGGACTACTTCTTGGAGGGAGTGAAGAACAGGAAAAGCTCGACAACCAAGAGCGATATCGAGCCAATGCTCAAGTTCTCTCAGAAACTTTGGGACGCGAAGGACTCGGACGAGGTGGCTCACGCATTACACAAGTACTGGAATCTGGAATCGATCACTCGGGTGCTGGCGGTTGCCTCGGTTATCGACGACTGGGACTCGTTCTTCACCTTCTTCCCCAGCGACCCGAATCGTCACCAAGATCCAAGCAACGGACAGAGGCGCTTCAATCACAACTTTTACGTCTACCAAGATGGAGGAGGCAAACTTAACCTCATTCACTGGGACACGGATCTGACTTTCAGTGAGTACGGATCGGTGCTGGAATTATTCTTCGGTTTGCCGGCTTGGAACGTGCCATTATGCGAGCCTCACAACAGGAGGTCGACGACATGCACGCCTTGCAAGGAGTACTTGCCGTACAACGTGTCGCAGGGGTCGCCGACGAACGGTGGAATATTGCCAGGGGCGGGGTGCGATAAGATCCTCAATTTCATCGCGACGGACCCGGCGACCAGGGAGGGTTACTTGAAGGACTCCTGGTACTTCCTTCAACGCGTCTTCATCCCAAGCGAGCTGGAAAAGGTGGTTCGGGCTTGGCAAGCTCGCGGGCTGGAGGAAGCACACCGGTGCGACCCGAACTATCCGGCGGGCAAGGGCATATTTCCGGACCCCAGCCAGAACGGAACGGCGGTGAATTGGAAGGAGGAGGTCCAAAGCCTTCTGGGCACGATAAGGCAAGAGTACAAATTGGCCTTGGAGAGGACCAACCCAGTGTACCAGCCGCACGTTCCTGACCGGAAGAAGATTGGGAAGGTCTTCAAGTGCGTCACGGACTGCTCCAAGTTCATGTCAAGACACGACATCAAGTCGCTCTACACTTGCTACAGCATCTGCCTCCACGAGGTTTCACCATTCGCCAGCTCGCAGGTGTAAAGCATTAATGCATTACAATCACATCTTGAGCACTTTGCTCTCTGCCTTCTCCTTCGATCTCGCCCACTTTGCAAAGTCCTGCGGCAGGCTTCGCTTCAGACTCTCCTCAAGACGGCTGATGACCCCGCCCAAGATGGCCTCGACCGTCTCCCTGAGCAGCGGGAAGGTGCTGTACGGGAAAGGAACCTCCACGCCCAGGCTCATCTTCACCGTCCCGCGTAGTTTGTTCACCTTGGATGCCGGAGTTCTCTTGCTTGAACGCAGCCTGCCGTCCACCTTGAGCTCTGCGGGGACGCGTATCTCGTCCGGAAGGTCGCTCAAATCAATGTCACTCACTTGGATGCCCAGCTGGCCTCCCTCGTTCCAAACCCTCAGAACTGCCCTCGGCGCGAACTTGACGCCGAAAAAATCTTGCTCCAGCAGCGTGACTTCCCACTTGCCCTCCTCCAGCAACCTCCTGCGAGATTCGTCGGGAAACGTCGCGTAAACTATCCTGTCCACCTGCTGCAGGTAAGCGTCCACCGTCCTTCCGCTGTTCAGCTCTACCATGGTGAACTCCGTGTCCCTCGCGGATGTGTACAAAGCCTCGCAGAGCGTCGACGGCCTTCGGTGCGACCGCCAGTCAGTAAGCTCGCCTTCCCTTAGCACAATCCATATTCGTTCCACTCACCTGTCATCTCCAGCGCGGTGGCGAAGCGTTCGCCCCGTATTCGCCCCAATGGCTTTGCCTTGGCGCGGTCTCGACCTCCCCCTGTGGCCCAGACGCCCTCCTCCCCCGAGGCCCCTCCCCAGGAGCCTCATCCTCCCAGGATGCCCTTCCCCAAAACCTTCCCGTGGGCCAAAACGATCGCGCGAGGCACCGATGGAAAGCTCTCGCGACGAGGTTTTGATCTGAGCAAACTCAAACCTCCCGCACCGCCAACGTCCTTGTCGTTGAACCCCTTCCTTCCTTCCTTCCTTCCGCTCTCCGTCCCTCCGTTCCCTCAGATCAGTTTCCCTTGCCTCAAACCTTCCCGTGGGTCAAAACGATCGCGCGAGGTACCGATGGAAAGCTCTCGTGACGAAGTTTTGCCTGGTGTCCCTCCCCTCCCGCACCGCAAACGTCCTCGTCGTTGAAACTCGACTTATCCAAACTTATCCACAACTTGATCCACAACGAGAGGTCAGAGAAGCAAGTGGTGAGAGATGCTGCAGCGCGCGGTGGTGGGGGGAGTGCGACGGTGCCATGGGATGGCAGCGGCATCGACGAGGCGGGAGGGCTTCTCGGAGATGTTTGCGAGGGAGACCGACAGGCGCGACGTCTCCCTGACCAAGGTCATGCATGGGATCTGGCAAAAGCAATGGAACGTTTGTCCTGGAATCCTCGTGGATGCGACGGTTGGAAAGGGAAGGGACACACTGGAGCTGGCGCGCATCAGTGGGACGACGGAGTTCCCGATTCATGGCTTTGATGTTCAGCCTCAGGCCATCGAGCAAGCCACCGAGCTTCTTAACAGGGAAGGATTCGTTGATGTCAAGCTCCACTGCCTGTCTCACCATTACTTGGGCCAGAGGCTGTCGGAGGAGGGCGTGGAGAGGGGGACCGTGGCCAACGTGTGTTTCAACCTGGGCTTCCTGCCTTCGTCGGACAAGACCATCACCACGCAGAAGGAAACGACTCTTCAAGCTCTGGAACAGGCTTCTCTGTTCCTTCGGGAAGAAGGTCTACTTTCGGTATTGTCCTATGTCGGCCACCCTGGCGGAGTGGAGGAGTACGAGGCCGTGCTCGAGTCGTGCCTGGAGCTCAGGGGCCGGGGCGGCTGGACCGTTCACCACTTCGATCCGCACCGAGAAGGGAGGGCACCGGAGCTCTGTCCCAAGATCATCATCTTGCGCAAGGACGAGGAAGAATCCTGACCACCGCTGTTGTGTGTGACTAAAACTAAGACTTTCTTTTGTTTTTCGTTTTGTTCTGCATTACCTGTACGAATAGAAAATAATTAGAAAAAGAATCCGCGTCCTCCACCCCCCTTACGCAGCGGACTCCGCCTTCCTCGCGCCCTCCTGCTCGTCCCCCCAGTTGTAAGAATCGTAGATCTCCAAAAACATGTCCCTGCACGGAACTTTGGCCTTGAGCTTGATGCAAGCCAAGAACGCCCCGGAGAGCTTCCTGTGCAGGCTGTAAGCCTCCTCGGGTGGGGGAGTGAGGCGATGCTTGACCAGAGTCCCGGCCTTCTCCGAGACCCTCCCCGTGAGCTGGCCCTTGGTCTGGGCGAAATCGTACTCGCCATCCACGCTGAAGGGGATGCCCACGGTGAAGCCAGCCTCGCAGTGGGCATCCAGCATCACTTTGGTCTCATCCCCCGTAAGGAATCCCAAGCTCTTCGAGCACTCTATCACGTTCCCCTTGTCCCTCCTGGCGCAGGCGTGCACCATTTTGATGTAATCGTCAACGAACTTCTTGGGATACTCCTTCGCGGCCCCAAAGTCGATCAAGTTCAATTGCATCGCATCCGCGTCATACAAAAAGTTGCTCCAGTTGGGATCCGTCTGCATGAATCTCCAGACGAAGAGCTCTTTCAGGGTCACGCCAAGGATCAGCTTTCCGAGGAAATCCCTGTGGTGCTGGGACAGCTGGCTGACCTCGTCCAGGGGGATTCCCTTCACGAAGTGAGTGCACAGCACCCTCTTGCCGCACAGAGGCAAGTGGACATCCGGCACGAAAACGTTCTCCTCCCCGGCAACGAGCTCCCTGTACTTGCGCTGGGCCTGGGCCTCGTACGTGTAGTCGCACTCGAGGGCGAGCTCCTTCTTGGCGACCTCAACGGCGTTCTCGATGTACATGCCCTTGGGAAGGAGGCTCGTCGTCCGCACCAGTCTCATCAAGTTGTCCACGTCCGAGGAGATGGAGTCCGCCACGCCAGGGTACTGCACCTTGAGAACGACGTCGGACCCGCACTCTTTCAGCTTCGCCTTGTGAACCTGGCCTATGCTGGCCGCCGCCATCGGCTCCCAGTCAAAGTCCTCGAGCTGGTCCAGCCAGTCGCTGTCCAGGTTCGTCACGAGCTGCTGCTCCAGCTGGGACCTCGGCATGGCGTCCGCGCCGTGCCTCACCCTCTCCAGAACTTGCTGTATCTGGGGGGGAATGAGGTTCTCGTCCTGAATGCTGAGCATCTGGCCAATCTTCAGGGCCGCCCCCCTCATGCGGCACAGGGCCACGGCGAGCTTCTCCGCGTTCCCGGGGGTGAGCACCGCGCTGTAGCCCTTCGCCTCCTCTCCGCCGCTCCACGCGCGCCTCGCGGACTCCCACGCAGTTCCGGCGGCCAAACTCGCGCCGAGCATGCCAAACCCGAACACCCGGGAGATCGGGCTCGAGGGCACGGTCCTCTCCCTCAGCTCGTACTTCCTTGGACCACCCTGGCCGCCCGCTGCGTCCTTGGCGACCGCCCCGCTGCTGGTGGACGCCTCTCCCCCCGCGTGCCTCTCCTGCCCGCCCGCCTCGCCCGCAACCTCGTCCTTCGTGGCCTCCCTCCTCGACGACCCCGTCGCCTCGGCAACGACGCCCTCGACCCCCTTCTCGCGCTCGGCGCCCGCCCTCTCCCATGGAGCCGAGGAGGCCGCACCGCCGCCGCCCTCCTTCCGCATGCCCGGATCCCTCGATCCAGCAGACCCCTCGGATCCTAGCTTCACCGCCGCACTCCCGTGGCGCGCCACGAGGGCCACACCACGCATGACCTTCACCAGGTCACGAACTCTCACGTCCATCACAGACATGGTTTCCCTCTCCCTCTCGCCGCCTTTGGCTGCTTCAGGACAAGGCGAGACACCAAGCGAGTGAACCCCGTCCGATGACCCACCAACCAAAAGCTCTTGAGACGTGCTCTCGCGACGTGAGCCTCTCCACTCTCCCCTCGTCCTCCCTCGCGGCCGATCCGGCCGATCCCCTCCCTCAACCTGACGCGCTCCTCGCTCCAGCGCTTCTCAGCCAGGAGTTCATTATCTTCTAGGAGCAGCACCAAGGCCAAGGTGAGTGAGCGGACGAGGACGAGGACGAGTGGTGCAGGGGGAGGACGGGTCACCGACGGACGCATCGTCTCCTCTGTATCTTTCGATGGACACCTCGCTTGCTCGATGAGACGCACAAGAGAGAGTGTGGCGTTCTGAAAGTGCATCTGAATAATCTTCTAGGAGCAACAACTGGAGGGCGCACAAAGGTGGAGGATGAGGGGGCAAAACCGGGGCTTGCGCCTTCACTCCTTGCCGCAGAGCTCGAGCTGCGAGGCTGCGAGGATGGCGAGGAGGAGAATCTTCCTGTCTCTCGGTGGGCTGGGAGTGTTAGGGAATCTGGCGGGGAACTGCCGATCGACTTGGGCGAGGGAGGAGGCGAGGGAAGTATCCTGCGACGTCAAAGTCGAGCAGCTTCAGGGAGGTTTGGGACCAGATGATGTTCCGGCGAGGCTGACGTTCGCACTCACAGAGAAAGGGACGGGGAACCCGATACTGTGGAAGGACCTGTCAAGCTTTTCCTCCACGGGCAGCAAGCCACACGCTCTCCACGTCCATGTGTACGACGAGGATGACCCAGACATTCCTGGAATTGAGGTGGGCCACGTCCACCCGGAAGACTTCGGCAATCCCTCCGCCTCGAGGGATGGCAAGTACGACGTGGAGTTCGAGTTCCCGCACCCCGGAGCCTACACCGTGGAGCTCAGCTACCTCCTCGCGTCGTCCAACAACGGTGCTGCCAAGACGATCAGGGTCCCGGTGACGCTGGCGTCAAAGTTCGAGGGCGCCTGACCGGAGGGGCTCGCACGGTGCGTGTGAAACCAAAAAGGCGATTTGTCGATTTGTGTCATGTATTCTAGAAAAGACAAGAGTGTTACTTACGGTAGGTAACCTACCCATCCCAAAAAAAGAAAGATCTGTCTGTTCTGCCGCTTAGAAGACCCGGGGCACGAAGACGTAAGGCACCCGCTCGCAGTACTTGACCCAATCCTTGCCGTACTTGTGCTTGCACCTGGAAGTGTCCCTCCACGTCCGATGCAGGATCATGCAAAGGAAGAAGAAGGGGTAAAAGTAAGGGACAAAGCTCCCGAAGCCGCAGATCAGTCCCCACGTCAAGGCCATGATGAAGTCCGAGGTGTAGTGAATTTTCCTCGCGTACTTCCAGAACCCATCCACGAGAAGCTTGGACCCGCACTCGGTGCTCATGTACTTTGGCTTCTCCAGGTCGCTCCAAGGCAGCTGGGGGAAGGCGTGCTTTCTCTTGATGTACACGCCGCCGTTCTCCTCCTTTGCTCGGAACAGATTTTTTTGAGACTGCGACACGTCCCACACATAGTAAGCCGAGAGCAGGAGGCCGTAGCACATGAGCTTGTACGCGAGCGGGTGGGTGGTCTCCTCCTTGTTCCTGTACCGCACCAGGTACATGCTCTGCAGGCAGTACATGAACGGGACCCCCGTGAAGTTCCAAAAGATGAGCATGAAGCCAAACTTCTCGTAAAAGATGTCCCACGTCATGGGAATGCACTCCTCCCCCTTCATCACGGCGTTGCTGTACAAGAAGTGCGCGAGCAGGATGAACCACATGTTCCCGTCCCTCAGGACGTGGAACCCCAGAGCCTGCAGGGAGTCTCCAGGCCCCGCCGGCGAGGAGGCCGCCTGGTCCAAGGCCTCCAGCTGCGCCTGCTTCACGCTCGAGCCGAAGGTCAGCATGAAGAGGAGGATCCAAGAGACCCTCCCCTCGGCGAACATCTTGAGGTCCACCCTGCCCACCCTCGGGTGGAGGACCGCGCCGAAGAAGAAGTCGTGGACGTGGTCGCCCGTCATCCTGTACGAGTTCCCCGTCGCCAGCGCCCCAAAGTACAGCAGGACGGCGAAGACGTCGCTGAAGACGACCGCCACCGTCAGCACCTCCCCGTAGTGGTCGTGCAGCCTCGCCCAGTTAAATATTCCCGCGGCTTGCGTGACCAGCATGACCCCGAGGGTCAGCCACCACGAGGACAGGCCGTTGATCAGGTACGACAGCCGCTTGGTCTCGTCGTACTCCACGGGGCGGCCCCTCAGCTCCGGCCCAGGCATGAAGGCGGCCAGGAGGAGCTGGCCCACGAAGAAAGTGGAGTAGAACGCGACCGCGAACGCCGTGGGCCTCGCGTGCTCCGAGATCGCCGCCCTCATGTCCGACCAAAGTTCCCGCCCGTCGAAAAGGGGGTCCCTCAGCTTGGCGTCGTTGTGGACCAGGCAGTACCATAAATAATAGAGGATCCAATGCGACCACGCGATCAGGAGGAGGTTCCCGAGGGTGCCCCCCATCTCCTTCGGCTGGTGCTCCTTCGGCCCCGAAGGCGGAGCACCCCTGCCGACGCACCCGTTCATCCTATCTATCTCTCGGCCTGCCTCCAGCGAGCGAGCGACGCCACTTGACGTGGTATGTGCCCTCCCTCGGAAAGCGAAGGCTCCGGAGCGTCAAGACGAGTCAAGTTCGGTACCAATCGAAAGACCGCGAGACGTACTTTCGCACAACCACCCTCTCCCTCCCCTTGTGCCCCCTCCACTCGACGACCGGAGCCGCCAACCAACTCGAGCGTTACCCACTCGAGCGTTAATGTTAAGCCCTTCGAGCTAGGGTTTCCTCCGAACCCCAGAAACCCTAACTCCACAAGATGTGCGTTTTTAGTGTACCGAATACCGTACACTTGTACTAGGGTTTTTTTCCCGCCAACGACGGGATTTGTACAGGAAAATAATTATTCCGTCGAATAATAAAGTTTTGAGGCGCGGAGACCACTGGTGTGAGGTGGACTCGGTGCGGCACGTTGTCGCGAGGAGTTTGGGAACGAGGGAGGTCGAGGGTCGTGTCGAGGTCAGGAGGACGCGAAATATTGTCTCACGGGCTTTCGATAGACCCCTCGGTTGTTGGATTCGGTGCGTGGGAAGTTGGGGAAAAGTCGCGGAGTGGGGTGGACGCTCTAGGAGGAGGAGACCTCGAGGAGGAGAGGGGAGGGAGAGGCCCCGAGGGCTCGAGGGGGAGAGGAAGGCCCCGGCGTCGAGGAGGGAGGGACGGGAGGCCTGACTCGAAGTCCTTTGACGACCGCGTCGGAGGCGTCGGGCGACGCGAACGGGAGGGGGAAGCAGCCCCGTGAGGTTGGTCTGAGCTGGCACAGCTCTCGGACGTCTAGTACAGAGAGGGCGCCAGAAGGACTGGTGGAAGAGTCGAATGGAGCTGCGCACGAGGAACGAGAAGGGCCAGGTTGGCCCGTCGTCGTCGTCGTCGTTCGGTGTGCTGGACCACGACAGCGGGAGCGAGGCCAGCGAGGGCTGCCACAGGGGGAGCAGGAAGAGGGAGAGGGAGACGTCTCGGCAGCACCACCACCACTCCGGGAGCGGGATGAAGCGGGTGAGGTACAACCTGCGGACGCCCTTCGAGGCGGTTCACGCGTCGAAGCCGGCCGCGTCGGTGGTGCTTCACAGGCGGAACTCGTCCCTGGACTCCGACAGGTCCTACGTGGTGCTAGAGAAGGCGCCGACAACGACGACGGAGCTGGAGAGCAGGTGCAAGCGGGTCCTTCGCTCGAACTCCTCCGGCGCGGCGCAGAGGACGGTCTCGTCGAAGCCTGCGGGGAGGAGGGGGAGGCCGAGGCTGGCGGCCGCCGCCGCGGACAAGCCTCGGGTCGTGGTCACGGCCCAGGAGCTCCTGGAGCTCAGGCCGTTCGAGAACAGGGTCGTGGAGGTCAGGGACGGGGAGGGGATGATCCTGATGACCGGGGTGGTGCGGGCAGGCGGCCTGATCGAGTGCCAGGAGGGAAGGAAGAGGAAGCACATGAGGTACACGAACTTCGAGGAGCACGCCTTTTCCGGCCGAAAGGACAGGGAGACGTGCGCCTACTCGAGGGGGCAGATGATCTACTTCTCGAACGGGCAGACGCTGCGGGACTTCGTGCTCGCGATGAACTCCAGGTTCGTGGAGAACTTCGCCATCGAGGACCTCCACAGGTTCACGGGGGCGACCATGGCCCCCGGCGAGGCGGACAAGTCCTCCAGCGAGTACGGGGACTCCACCAAGAGCACGCTGGCCAAGGCCACCATGAGGTTCTGCCACCTGAGCCCCTCCGTCCCGGGCTCCCAGTTCCGGGTCAAGGGCGGCGCGAAGAGCCACAAGAAGGGGGGCTGCGGGGTCGCCGAGCCCCTCGCCTACTGCAGGGCGGCGAGGTGCAGCTTCTCCTGCGGCAGAAAGCAGCAGGAGGAGGGCGAGAGGCTGCTCACTTGCGACGCTTGCCCGCAGGGCTTCCACCCCAAGTGCATCACCGAGTTCGTGGGGGCGAAGACCTTGAGGAACGGCCAGGTGGTGAGGCAGAGCCACTTGGACTTCCTGTGCCCCAGCTGCAAGGCCCAAGAGAGGTTTGACCCCGACACGCAAGTCGGCAAGGAGCTGAGCAAGAGGTGCGAGGTACTCCTCGCGGAGCTCGATCGGATCACGGGCGGGTGCTGCCTGTGCCACATACCGGATTTCCACCGCGGGGAGACGTGCACGCCGAACACGGCCATCATGTGCGACCAGTGCGAGAGGGAGTTCCACGTTGGCTGCCTGAAGAAGAAGAACATGTGCAGCCTCAAGGCGATTCCCAAGGGGGACTGGTTCTGCTCCCGCAAGTGCAAGGGCGTGAACCAGGCGTTGGCCAAGATCAGGCAGCTGGGTTGCCACAAGGTCAAGTCCGTCGGGGGCAAGGAGGGGAGGACAAACGTTTACACGTGCGAGGTCCTCTGCGGAGAGGGCAAGGGCGCGAGGACGAGGAACTCCTTGAGGGAGGCCTTGGCCATCCTGCAGGAGAGCTTCGACCCCTTGCCCCACGCCGTGACGGGTGCCGATCTGCTCCCCATCATGGCGAAGGCCCAGACTTGCGCGGACCACGACTACACCACGGTGCACACCATCCTCCTGAGGAGCAACGGCGAGGCGGTCTGCGCCTGCGTCATCAGAATTTGCGGCGAGTTCCTCGCTGAGCTTCCGTTCGTGGCCACGAAGAGCTCTTGCAGGAGCAGGGGGCACTGCAGGCAGATGTTCTCCGTGATTGAGAACCTGCTGTCTGACCTGAGGGTGCGCCGGTACTGCCTCCCAGCGGCGGCGGGCCAAGCCATGAACACGTGGATAAAGCACTTTGGGTTCAGGCCCATGCTCGACTCGGACTTTAGGATGGCCAAGGCCGATTTCAGGATCCTTCAGTTTCCCGGCACCACCGTGCTCGTGAAAGAGGTTTCCGCTGGCTGACGGAATGCGGCGAGAGCGGAGCGAGAAGAGGGAGGGAGGGTGTGCCTGGACTTTGTTTTCTGTTTTAGAGAAAAACGTTCTTTTCCGGAGAGTTTAACTTTGTGATTTACATCCATCGCTTCTTGGTATTCAAGTGGAAGGTTTTCTTGTCGACTCTGCCCGGGTTGTACTTGCAAGGCCCCGGCGCGACACCGAGCTGATATATGCCGCTCGAGGCACTCCGGTCCGTGGAGCTAATAAACGCGCTGTTCGCCCCCTTCGCGTGCACCATGTGGTCGCTGTGCGCGTACTGCCCAGGCCCTGGCGAGATGCTCCTGCCAACCTTGGGCTGCACAGGCCTGCCAAAACGGTCTGTCGCCGTCTTCCCAAAGATGCTGCTGTACTTTCCGAATTTCATCTTTCCGCTCATGTCGATATCTTCAACCCCGATCTCGTACGTGCCCGGCCCCGGCCCCGGCCCCGACCTTTGGTTCACCTCGTTCACCGCCACCTTCAGGACAGCCTTCTCGGGATCCTTGTTCATCTTGGTGGAGCCAACAACTTTTCCCTGCTGCCCCTTCTCTGGCGAGCTGTACCTCCCCGTGGAAGACTTGAAGGTCGTGTACTTCCTCTCCTTCACGGTGAAGGAGTCTGGTAGAGTGTATTGCCCGACGCTCGCTCCTTCGGAGGACTTGGACCCGAACCGCTTGGTCGAGCTCTTGAAGGCCGAGATGGAGGACTTGGTCGCCAGCGAGCTCTGCGGGGAGAGGCCGTTGAGGTAGTCGTAAGCACCCGGGCCAGGGGTGAACTTAGTCGCCTGCTTCTTGTGCGGCACGAGGTTCTCCACGGACTTGGAAAACGCCGCAGTGGTCGCAGACCGGTTGAAGTACTTGTCGTCCTTCATGTGGATCCCCGAGCGCTGGTTGTACTCGCCGGGGCCTGGAATGTACCGCGAGGGGTGCCCGAGTTTCGTCCCGAACCGTGTGTCCTTGGACAGGAAGCCCGAGCAGTAACCTTTGCAGGACATCGAGCCCGCGTTGTTCACCAGGGTCGTCGGGTTATGGTAGTACCCTGGGCCAGGAAGGTCGTTGTTCCGCTTGTTGAACCGCGTCGTCCTGCTGTTGAACCCGTCCTTCTCCCTGTAAGGCAAAAGAATCGTCACGTAGGACGACGGTATCGAGGACTTGGGGTGAGCCCCCTCCACCCTTTCCCACGCATTCCCTCGCTTGAGGTTGCCCACGAACGTCCCGCCCTTGCGACTGCTCGGCGGCTTCGTGTTGGCCATCACCTCCAATGATCACCACGGCCTCAAACCAGTCGGTCAGACACGGACTCCCTCAAGCTTGAGGAGCAAAGTACTTGCTGTGCTGCTGCTGCTGTTGTGGCTTCGACTGGACTAGAACATAACTCGTTGAGGCAAAGCAAAACTTCGTGCGTTTGGTGGAAACAAGTGCTGGAACACAAGTGGCACCAAGTCAAAGCTTCCCTTGCCCTCGGCTCGGACAATTTCTCATGCAAAGGTCCGACCTTTGCGAAGCCTTCTGAATGGGGATGGGAGGGGAGGCTCCTTCGCTTCGCTCTTCCGTCCTCGCTTTGCGCGAAAGTCAACCGTTGATCTTTGTCAAACGTCATCGTCGAACGGGGGAGGAAGGGATAAAAACCCCGTTCGAGGAAGGACGTTTGAGATTGAGTCTTTTGGTCGACGGAACCCAACGATGGTCTCCGCTCTACACGGCGTTGTACCCCACGAAACGGAGCAAGAGGGGTACTCATCGAAGAAGGACAAGGTCTAGTTCTTATTTCTATCGCTCATGTTTGAGTTGAGTGCGTGCTTTGTCGTCAACCTTGTGTCAAAGTTGCCCAAGTCCTGCAAGTTTGGAGAATTCTGTAACTTCATGGAGTAAACCGTTCACGATTTGTTTCAGGTAAAGTAACGTCGTTTTCGGAGATCCCTCCACGAGAGGAAAGGGAGTCCAAGGGGAGTCCAAGGGGCGTCGTACAGGACGCGTGGTGACAGGTTGAGGACCTTGGAGCGGAGGCCAACGCTTTAGCGGAGGCATTGGGGACGGGTACCGAGGAGGGGATCATTGGAAAGGAGTTTCCGCGAAAGCGCGTCTCGAGGGCTTTCGATTGGTACCGAACTTGACCGGTTTCGTTGTCGGGTGGAGGAGACAGGCCCGAGGAGAAGAAGACTACGAGGACCGAAGCCGTTGTCCAGGATGGCAACGTGAGCTGCAGAAGCAGAGCAGCAGGAAGCGACAGAACGGACTTGACAAGGAAGAGAGTGAGTGAGCGAAGAACTTCGAGATGAGGTGGACCAAGACGCGTCCAAAGATCGGACTGGTACACGCTGCAGCGTTGGTGCTGGTGGTGCTGGTGTCAGATGTCCTTGCGCAAAAGGACTGCACGGGAACGAACAGAGGATGGCTGACGAACGGCGCGGACAAGGGGGTGCACCCGACGGGTTTGTTCGGGCCCTTGGGGCTTCACGGCGAGCACATCATGGCAAGCGAGGTGAGCAGCACGACGGTGCAGATCCGCGTTTCGGAAGTGATGTACAACTCGACGACGGAGGGGTGGAAGTACAACATAGACGGCGGCATGACGCAGACCGGGAGCAGCAGCTACAACCCCTTCAAGGTCGGAGGCAACGGAGACCTTAAGCCGGTCTCTTACTACCCGGAGAGGCTTTACAAGGTCAATATCATCTGCACCAAGGTGTGTGCTTTCCTTGCGAGTTTCGAGAGGGGGACGAGGGTCGACTCCGTGAACGAGTCAGACGTGGACAAGAGAGCTGCGCTGCAGGTCGGCGTGAACACTGGCCACGTCGGCGTCACTGCCACGGGGGTCAAGGCCTACAGGGGCATCTCCAACTACACGTCCACGGTGAACGACATGCCGCTGGCCACGACGTACGAGTTGTACTGGGAGGCCCCGAGCTTCAGCGAGATTAACTACGAGGGCCTCGACCTTCGGGTGAGTGTGGTGGAGGACAACACGGCGACCTGCGCGGGAAAGTTCTACCAGTACACCCTGCCTTCGCTGCTGACTTGTGGAGACGGAATCAAGGACGACCTCGAGGAGTGCGACGACAGGAACACTGTGAACGGCGACGGCTGCAGCAGCGACTGCAAGATAGAAGTGGGGTACACCTGCGAGACGAAGAAGGACGTTTTGCACGGCACAGGAGAGAGGGACACCTTCAACAGGGAGTACGTGAGGTCCTACTGCACCAAGGCGGAGATCTACGTGGACGTCCTCGGCGGCAATGGGGTCTACAACAAGACCACGCCGTTGGTGGTGACAGAGGGAGGCGAGGCGACCTTCACCGTGCTGCTCTCGACCACGGTGAAGCCGGGGAAGGAGGTGTTCGTTTCCCTCCTGGCGACGACTGAGGATGGCCAATCTGCGGCCGGACAGATCCAGATGTCCAAAAGCTCCTTGAGGTTCGACTCCACGACCGCGCAAGTCGCTCAACCCATCATTGTGACGGCGATCGGGAACAACTTCAGGGACGGGAACAGAAACATCAAGATCAAGTACACGGTGTCCTCGACGGATGAGAACTACGCCTTGGCCTCGCACCCGGACACGACTGTTGCCATCACGGACGACGACGTCGCGAGCTTGGCTTACACCACACCGGAGAACTTCATCGTCATGGAGGGCGGGGTCGGCGTGGATTTTGAGGTGAAGCTCACGGCTCAGCCCTACGGCACCGTTGTGGTCACCTTCAGCGGATTGCCAGACAGCCAGCTGATGCTGACCCCGAACCAACTGGCTTTTGGCGCGAGCGATTGGAACGTCCAGAAGAAGGTGTCCGTGGTCGCCATAGACAACAAAGTTGTCGAGGGAAAGACGGCCGTGAAGATCAGGCCAACGATAACGGCGCCAGGCGATGTTGCCTACGAGGCCCTCAACAGCCAGGCCGCGGCTGGGGATTGGGACATACCAGTCCAGGTCGAGGACAACGACACTCCTGGCTTAGTGGTCACGCCCACCGCCATATCCATCGTCGAAGGAGAAGCTCAGCACTACTACACCGTGGCCCTTCGCTCTCAGATGCAGTCGGGTGCAGAGGTGTCCGTAACCCCCACCGTCAACAACTGCCTGGCCCCTTGTGCATTCAGGGCCAGGGGCGGAGAGAACAGGACGCTGGAGACTCTCACGTTCTCGGAGCACAACTGGGACGTGGAGCAGAAGGTCTACGTGACGTACGACGAGAATGACATGGTCGAGTGGCGGAGCTCAGACAAGCCCAAGCTCGCTGGAACAAAAGTCTTCACCATTGAGCATTCCACAGTGAGTTCCGACCCCTTGTACAACTCCTTGGCCACCCACTCGGCCATGTGGCCGTACAAGGTAACCGTCAACGTGACTGACAATGACATTCCTGGCGTGTCGCACCCAGAGGTCGTGACGCTGACGGAGGGCGGGACGGGGCAAGATGGACAAGGGCTCGCGGAGATCGATTTTCCGATGAAGCTGCTGTCACGGCCCACGGATAAGGTGGAAGTTCGGCTGAGCATCCAGGATCCGAGAGTGAGGATCTACGAGAAGTTTATGGTGGCCTCACCGGCGTACAATGTTTCGGCCCAGGGGGACGCAGCAACGATCACCTGGCAGCCCGAGGAGTGGGGCACGACTAGAATCGTTCGGCTCCGCGCAATGTTCGACGACAGCGCCCAGAAGCCAGACGTTCTGGTTGGCATGCACATCGTCTCAAGCAGTAACGACGTGCTGTACGACAAGGTGGTGGAGAAGGACATCGTGATCACGATCAAGGACAACGACGTGGCCAAGGTGATGCTCACCACCCCAAGCGGCGGGAGCGTGGCCAACCTGGAAGTGACGGAGGGCGGATCGATGACCGAGTTCGAGATGTACCTCAATGCCGTGCCAGACAATGACGTGACGTTGAAGCTCACCCCGAGCGCTCAGCTCGAAGTGAGCCCGAGCACAGTGGTGTTCACCCCCCAGAACTGGAGCAACAAGGTCTCCGTCCAAGTGAAAGCGGTCGACGACGCGCTTGTGGAAAGCGTGAAGCACCAGGGGCTGGTCAGGTTTGAGTTGACTGGCGGAACGCCAAGTTACACGAACGTCAAGGTGCCCGACTTGAGCGTGACAGTGAATGAGAACGACTTCGTTACTGTCACAAGGTCGATTGGTACGTTCGGAGGCATCATCAGCCCGACCGAGCCCTCCGGTGCGGTGATCCTGAACGTCCCCGGCGGTGTGCTGAACTCGACCTTGAACATCAAGCTGGAGGAGAGCGAGAAGCCTTTGGGGGAGACTGTCCTTGGGTCCAAGGAGACCATTTCGGGCTCCCAGAACACGTACGAGAGGGTCAGCGGGACGTACTCGTTCCAACCCCATGGCCAGACCTTCAAGGCGCCTGTTTACATCACCATCCAGTACAGCGAGCAGCTCTGGGTGAACGAGTTCACGAAGAGCCAGGTGCAAAACCGCCTCGTGTTCCTGAAGAAGGACTCCGACACCGATCCCGAGTGGAAGGTCGTTTCGGGGGGAAAGTTCTCGAACGGGGTCGCAACCCTCGCTACCACGAGCTTCAGCTTGTACAAGGTTGTCATCGAGAAGGACCCCGCCAAGCCTCCAGAGAGCATCGCCGCCGCGGAGGCACGGATGGCCGGGGGCTTGGCCGGGCAGGACGTCGCAAAGTGCATCAACGGCTTTGAGCTGGCTTCCACGGGCTCTGGTTCCACCTGCGGGTTCAAGTTCAACGACGAGATCACGACGCAGAACAACATCGAGGTGACCAAGGAAAAGGATGTGGACGAGTACAGGATCTCGGTACTCGTCATCATTCTGCTTTCGGCCGTGGGCCTGGAGGCTTTCATTATCCTGGGGCTCATCATATCGCTCAACGCGAAGAAAGCGGAGGGGGGAAGCACCGTGGGAAGCAACGCCATCGTCCCGGTGGACAACCCTGCCCACAACAACGCTCTCGTGAGCGCCAAAATCCCTTGACTGGATTGTGTCTAATACTTTTTCCATCCTTTTGTACAACACTAGTATTTTTTCTAACGCTCAAGCTCTCTCTCTCCTTGTTGTCCTTCTGGAATCCTAAAACCTAAAAACCTAAAAACCTAAAACCTAACAAAAAGAACTTTTCAAGGAAGGGGAGGCGGGGAGGCGGGACCCAAAAAAACGCGCGTCTTGGCGGTCTTGGTATTTCAAAGGTGGGACCTTTGGGAGAGGAAGGGGAGTGGACGATCGACCGAGGACGAAGGACGGAGGAGATGGCATCCGGGACGAGGCACCAAGGTGATGGGGGAGGCAGGTATAACGGGGATAGGGCGTCCACGAAGCCCAAGTCGAGCCACCAGCATAACACCAGCCACCAGCAAAACGCCAACAGTGAGATCCCCATCGACATACCGTTGGACATCTCCTTCCTTGACACTCCTGTGGTGGCGGAGAGGAGCAGCGGTGGAGCGAGCCAGGCCGGAAGGAGGGGCAAAGGGGGAGGCAGCCACGGCAACAGCGCCAGCAACGGGCACCACAAGGGCGGTGGTAGACTTGACGAGAAGAACTTGTTCAGTATCGTGGGCGAGATCGGGAGGCTGCAGGCTATCGAGCAAGAGATCAGGTCGAGGCTGAGGGCAGTCCAGGAGGTAGAGGACCTGAAGCGCGAGAACGCGAGCTTGAAGCAGAGCTTGCAGCAGGTTAGCTCGGAGCTCGACGGGTACAAGCAGACGGCTCAGACGCAGGACATCCAGATCGCCAAACTCAAGAAAGATGCCCAGAGAGACATGAAGAGGGTGAAGGACCTGATGGAGGTTGTGAGAGAGAAGGAGGAGGTGCAGCAGAAGTCGGATGATGGCTTCGCTGCCGCGATGGAGGAGCTCCTGCAGCAGCAGCGGCAGCTGGAGATCAGAGAGAGGGAGGTTGCCGAGAGGGCCAAGGCCACCGAGGTCAAGGAGGAGCAGATGAGGAACCAAGCCGGCCACCAAGAGAGGAGCCTGAAGGAGATTCAGAGCATGGTGTGGACGAGAGAGCAGCAGATGTGGGAGATGGAGCAAATGCACAGGATCGCGCAGGAGAGTTACCAGAAGCGGATCGCCGCACTGGAGGCTGAGGTGCACCACCACAAGGAGATCAAGCAGCAGCTTCAGCTTTCCGCGGCGACTGGAGTGCCCATGGCAAAGGTGAACACCCAAGGCCCCGTCGGCCAGGACAGCCACGAGATGCAGGCCGCCCACCAGCAGCGGCAACAACAACAGCAACAGCCTCCGATGAGCCAGATTGACGCTTGGAACGCGAACTTACCCCTTCTCGACCAGGACACGCTGATCAGCCTCATCAAGCAGTTCTTGCCGGCTGGAGGTGATTTGACCAAGCCTTGGACAGCCGACGATCTGGCGAAGCTGGACACTTTCCTCCTCCCCCACTCGTGGAGCACCCACTACGAGTCGATCTACGGCACCATCGAGGACTTTGTGGCGAGCCACTACGGAAAGATGGCCGCGCCAACGATGCAGGCGCAGGCTCCGCCTCCCGTCGGCGTCGTGGTCACACCGATGCCCAAGCAGCCCCCGAGCCAGGGCCAAGGCAGCCACAAGAAAGGAAAGCAGCAGCAAGGAAAGCCTGTTGGCGGCGGTGGCAAGAGGAAGAACGCGGTGCAGAACAGGCGCAAGAAACCCGGATCCCAATAAGCAGAAAACAAACAAAGAAACCTTTCTTTTTATTTTTATGAGACAGACTTATCAATTACTTTTTCTTCGTCGTCGGCGGTGTCGGCGACCACTTTGCTTTGTGCTCAGGTCGATCACAGGAAGCAAGATGCTTGCTTGGATGGGTGGCGTCAAGAGAAGGATACAGAAGAGGAAGAAGGTAAGAGAAAGCCTTGCGATCGCGATCGCGATCGATCGGAGGAGACTGGCCGTTACGAAAGGTGGCCAAACTTACAAAGCTGCTCTTTTAGAAGTCGGACAAAGAGAAGTACAAGCAGTACCCGAAGGCCATGCCGCCGCGATCGACGGAGGACGCCTCGAAGAGCGCCCCGAAGGAGTCAGTGGAGAAGAGACAGCGGTGCGCTGCGGCGATCGCGAACCAGTCGCTCGACTGTGTTTTCCTCGTCGGTCTGATCGAGGAGGAGGAGGAGGAGGGCAAAAAGTCTGGCGACCAAGTGATCGCGGAGCGCGGAGCTGAGGAATAAAGGTGTACTACGTGTAACCCGGCGTGTGATAACGATGAGAGAGCCTCTCTCTCTCTCTCTCTCTCCTTTCTGCGTGAAGGGGCAGTCCAGAGCTCAAGCGTCGTCGGCGACGACTCGTCGCTGAGCGGGAAACAAAGAACAAACTGTTTACTACAAAACTTGGGGGAAAACTGTGTCAAAACTGTGTCAAAACTGTGTCAAGACTGTGACAAAACTGTGTCAAAACTGTGTCAAAACTGGTCTGGTGACAGACAAAACTGTGTCAAAACTGGCAATCAATCCTCAGAAATACCCAACGGAGTCCCTTTCACGGGCGCGAAGGACATATACACGCAGCAGGCGATGTAGAACGCGCAAACGAGATCCTGGATGATGTTCATCTGGACGCCAACCACGGTCATGGCGGACGTGTACTTGCCGAAGTAGTCTCCACCTGGAGCGACAAGGGTGTAAAAGTTGATCCCAAAGCAAGCAAACGTGACGATCCAGATGAGAATGGCTTCCACGCGTCCCGAGGCGAACTTTCCCATGTACTTCTTGCTGGTGGTGAGCTTGACGAGCGGGATCAGTGCAAAAGGCAGGAGGAAAGCCAAACTGGAGTTCACGACGTCGATCATCGTCTCCATGGAAGTGGCATCCAAGGCTACGGCGACGGCGACGCAAGGAAGCACGGCCACGACTCGCGTGAGGACGGCCCTCAACCACTTTGGGAGTTTGATGTTGAGGAATCCGTCCATCACGAATTGTCCGCTGTATGTGGTCGTGATGCAACTGCTCTGCGCTGCGGCGATCAGGGCAACTCCCCACAGGACCTTGGCCCCCGGGACCTCCAGGTAGTCAGGGAAGGAGAAAATTCCCAAGGACTGGTCGGGGTCAACGTTGGGGTTGCCGTAAACGTAAATCGCGGCCAACGTTGCGATGCACCAGTTGACCACGGTGGTGGACAGAATCGGGACGAAGGGGTCCCAAAGGCCCAGCTTCACCGCCTGCCTCTTGTAGGACTCCTTGGGAGGGCATCTCCTGGTCACGAGCGCGCCGGAGTGGAGGTAAAGGTTGTGCGGCATCACCACGGCACCAATGATTTGGATCGCGCTCTGCACGGATCCCGGAGGCATCTTGCCGATCGGCAGGAAGGCTCCCTTCAAAAAGGCCACGGTGTCCGTGTTCGAGCTGCCCCACTCGACGAAGAGCACGATGGACATGACCAGCACCAAGCCGCAGGCCACCAACTCGATGAAGTAGGAGCCCTTGGCTAAGGTGGCCAAAAAGACCATCGTCGTCAGGAACGAGAGCAGCACCCCCGCCCACAGGGGCACGCTGGGGTTGAAGAGGTTGATCGCGATGGCGAAGCCGATCACCTCCGGGAGATCGGTGAGGATGATGGACACCTCCGCGATGACCCAGAACATCCACCTGATGTACTTGGGGTACTGCTGGGCCATCGCCTCGGCGAGGTTCGTGTTCGTGTAGTGCTGGAGCTTCACGCACATGTACTGCACGTACCAGGACAGAAGCTGCGTCCAGAGGATGGTCCAGTTGAGCGAGTAACCGGACACGGCGCCCGCCTGCAGGTCGGCCTGGAAGTTTCCCGGGTCCACGTACGCGATCGCGACCAGCCACCCGGGCATGAAGTAGCGAACGTACTGAAAGAAGCTTCCCCTCGAGTCGACTCCGGGGGGAATGTGCATCACCACCTCCTCGTCGACGTCGCGCCAAGACGACACGACCCCGGGCCACTTCTCGTCCTCTATCGTCACGCTCGCCCCATTCTCGAAGCTGCCCGCGTCCTGCAAGGACCCCTTCACCTGAATCGAGGAGTGCTTCGGGTCCACGTCAACGCCGTCCGCGTCCTTGGACGAGTCAGCGTACCCCTCCTTCATCAGCGGGTTCTCCGTCACCATGGTCGCGCGCTCCCGTCCCTCTCCCGCTCTCTCCCGCTCTCTCCCGCTCTCTCTTCCTCTCAGTCACGAGCCACGCTCTCCGTCCCCTCTTTCCCGAAAGAAAGCGTTACGTCACGCACGGGGCCCCAGGAGAAAAACGAAAGCGCCTTTGGACGTCCAAGGGGGATGGATGGGAGGGGATGGGGTGGGTGGGGTGGGTGGGTGATTAGAAGAATTGTTGTTTTGTTACAGTTTTACTTTTTGGTCTTTCGTGGAGTTACCTTACCAAGAAAAAAGAGGGGCGGAGGTGTCGGGCCTCACCGGTGAACCATCTTGTCGTACGTCGTGCGCATATCCGGCCTGTGCTGGACGTTGGACTTGATGTCCGTGAGCACGGACCGGCCGTAGTCCGTGGCGTGGAGCCCGGCCGCCCGGAGCGCCTCCGTGATCCTGAACCTCTGGTCCTGAAACAGCTTTTCGTCAAAGTAGCCGTGGACGTCGTGGAAAGCCCTTCCCTCCCCGTCCTCTTCGAACATGGAGGACGAGGCGAAGGTGTGAGCCCTGGCGCGGGCCGGGTCCGCCTCGACCTCCGGGGCCACGGAGGCGGCCAGCCTCTCCAGCCTGAGGTGCCTCGCGATCTCCCCCTCCTTGATCAGCTCCTCCTTGGCCTTCCTCTCCTCCATCTTCACGCTGTCGAGCTGCTGCCTGAACTTGACCCGCTTCTCCGTCTCCACCAAGCTCAGTACCCGCTCGTGGTCCTCCTGCAGCTTCCTCATTCTGACGTCCTCGGCCTCGGCCAGGCGCTTCCTCTCCACCTCGTCGTGGTACACCGCCAGCAGCTGCTTCTGGTGGCTCCTCTCCTTCCTCGCGGCCTCCTCCCTCCTCTCCTTCTCCTGCTGGGCCTTCCTCTCGTCCTCCAACGTCATGAAGGCCTGAATCTCGTTGTCGATGGCCTTCTCCTTCCGGCAGTGCTCAAGCTGCTGGGTGTATGCGTCCGCGTGGATCTCCCACTTCAAGCAAGCGACCGCAGATGTCGCCTTCTTCTTCGCCTCGTTGCTCGACTTGAGCAGCTTCTCCTCGGAGACCTTGGCCACCTGCTTCAGCTCCCTCATGTGCAGCTCAAGGGTCTCCTTGCTTCGGATCCTCTGCTGCTGCTGCTGCTGAAACTGCTCGTTTTGCCTCTCCAAAGTCGAGTACTTGATGTGTGGAAGGATGTCCGAGATTTCCTTCAGAAGCGCTTTCCTTCCCTTCCTCTGGGCCTTCTTCGCCGCCTCGTTCCGGGCTCTCATGAAGCTCGAGGTCACGGAGCCCCCCCCGCTCTGCTTCAAGTGCGGGAGCTTGGGAAGGGTGGTGGTGTCCCCGGTACTCTGTTTCGAGCCGCTTCCCGGCCTCATTTCCCTTCTCGTCCTTTGAATCATTTGCTCGAGCCTCGCAAAGTCTCGACGAACTTCGTCCTTGACGTGACTCTCGGCGAGGACGTACTTGTCGAGCAGCCCCTGCAGGACAGACTCGCAGTCCGCGGGTCTGCTGCTCTGCTTGGTCGAGGAGCCGTCAGCTTGAACGGGGTTGTGCTGCCTCATGAATTGGTCCAGCTCCTCCTCCACGTCGCCCAGGGCTTGAATCTCGTCCCTTATGCTCACGAGGGTCGACCTCAAGTCCTTGAAGAAGACTTCGATGGGCGCTGGCTCCTCGTTCGATTCGTGCATCGACTCTAGCGTGGAAAAGATGTAGTTCTTGGCGGACAAGAAAGCTATGATGATTCCGTTCACTTTGTGGGACAGCATCTTCATCTCACCCTCCTGCCTCTCGTAAGTGCTCAGCATCTCGATGAAATCCTCCCCGAACTGGAGGTCCTTGCTGTCCGCCAGGATCCTGCAGTTCGTGAGAAGCTCGTTCTCCGCATCCTCCCTGGAATAACAAACAAACAACATCCCAAAAGCAAGCAACGACGACGATGACGAGTCAGTTGGTTCGAACTTGAGACTTTGGGGCGAGAGGCATGTTCGGCCGCCTTCCGTCGGAGACTTACGCTTCCTGCTGCAGCCTGCTCTTTCTCTGCGTCCACTCGTGCTTCTTGGACACCTTCTTCGTCCTCTTCTTCTGGTCTTTCACAAACTTTTTCAGCTTGGTGTACTGCGTATGTTTGGGTGGGTGCGATGAGAGTTCATCCTGTCAGTTTCCAGCGGAGAAAACGAGGAGCGAGCGAGAGATGCCAGGCCCATGCAGTGACGAAGCTGAACTCACCTTCTCGAATATGGCGTCGTTCTCCGACTTGAGCTTGTCGCTGAAGGCCTTGAGCTGCCTGTCTCTCAGAGCCTGAAGCTTGGACATAGTCCCCACACACCACACACCACACACACACACACACACGCACCAAAGCACGTCCCGAGGTGAAGCCTAAGACCCTTGTCCAAGGAAATATCACGTTCCAAGTCTAGATTGAGGCCCTGCACCTCCTTCAGTCCTCTACACGACGCTCCTTGTCCTCTGCCTGGTCGCCATCTTGGTCGCCATCTTGGTCCTCTCTTCTGTCTGCCCCAGGTTTTAAATCTTGTCATGTCGGATCAACGGACGGTGAAGGGGAGCACCGCGCGCTGCCCTGGAGGACGAGGACGGGAACGTGACCACGTTGGGCGACGGGGAGGAAAGGTCGAGGACTGAGGGAGGCGAGACCCTCGCGACCGAACTTCATCCATCTCTATTGATTCGTTTGGGGCAAGGAGTGGTCGATTACGAGTTGGATAAAGTTAAGAAGATTGGAGGAAAGTGACTCGGGGGCCAGGAGGGAGAGAGGGGAGGCTTGTGGTTGGCGGAGGGGACCCTGGCGATGGCGACGAAGGAGGAAGCCGGGGGATCGAAAGAGGGGACGAAGAAGTCCGGAGAGTCCCTGCTGTCACCGGCTGTGCTGGACGTGATATACGGGAGACGGGAAACCGTGGAGGGGAACTTAACGAAAGCGGAGGCGTACGACAGGTCCCTGAGGAGCTGGTGGCGGGAGTACAGCGACAGGAAGAACGCGGACGAGGAGGAGCACCCTTGCGACTCGCTTTACTATGACAGGAACACCTTGCCGAGGACTGTCCCGCCGCCTGACGTTTGCGAGGACCTCGTGAAAAGGGAGCAGTAACGCCTCCTTTGTTTTTTGGATTCGACCGCACGCGCTTGTACATTAATTGACCGGTAAATTCTAGTTGTACATATTCTTACTCGTGATTTGGAGCGGTCGCCCCGCCTCGCTCCTGTGTCACGTCCAGTTTCTAATACAAGTTTCTACCCTCCGCTCCGCTTGCGGTGTGCCCGGCACCTCCTCGTCCTCCTCGTCGTCGCCGTCGGCACCATCGGCCAGGTTGTTGTTGTAGGTCACCGTGAGGGTCATCTCAGTGTCCATGCTCGAAGCCGCTCGGGGTCTCTTGCTCCTGGAAGTGGCGTGAATGCCACTGCTCGTGCTGGGTTGCTGCTGATGCACGGAGCCGTTGTCGTTGAGGGCCACCAGATGATTTGCGGCATCATGCGTGTTCATTGCACTCATGCTCGGGACGCTGTTTCTCTCCGCGGGTGAGGACGCCCTCCCCATCGGGTGATCCATGGCCCCGTTGCCAGGAAGAGTTGAGGCCGCGGCCCTGCCGCAGGGCTGCTGGGAGGGCGCCGGCACTGTCCTGTTTAGGACGGATACATGCTGGCCGTTCTCGTCCACCAGCGAGTCCATCATGGTGGCGAGAATGAATTCGGCCGAGAATCCCACGTTCATGTGCTCGTTGACCGGCACGGGAAGGATGGCAAGTGGCTCCCCTGCCCTCGAGAATGAGATACTCAAGTTGTTCCTTGTGGAGGCGCAGTAACCCAAAACCACTTTGAAGTCCTTGAGGTTGAACGTCACGTCCGCCGTCTCCATCCCGGTGTGCTGGTACTCCAAGAAATGCTGGTGGGCATTCAGGCTGAGCTGCGTGTGCAGGAGCGAGTTCAGGTTCCCTTCCACATCTATCTTGTGGGGGTCGTAGAAGCTATGGATCTGACACGACTTGTCCACCTGCGCGCCGTCCACTTGGGTGCCTCCCCCAACCCCACCCGAATCTGGGTTGGCGATGATCGTGACCTCCTCCAAGCTCTGCTGGAAGCTCACCAGGAGCCTGCTGAGCTCCCCAGCTTCCACGGTGATCCGGACGGGGTACAAGTCGAAATTAATCTGGGCCTGGAGGGCATCCGCATCGATGAGGTCGAACTCAAAGCGCTTCTGCAAGCCGTTCTCGCAATCGATGTAGACGACCATCTTGTTCGTCTGGGTGAAGACCTCGAAGATCGCCCTGCAGATCCGGCTCGTCTTCAGCGAGGCCACCAGCGACTTGGACAGCAAGCTGGCCGAGAGCACCGGCTGCTCGAAGAGCTCGTACACGTCGAAGAAGCTGCTGTCGAAGGTCATGCGAACGTAAGCAGAGTTCGAGGGGTTCACGCTCCTCAAGTGTATGCACCCCGGCCGGGCCTCCAGCACAGTCTCGTGCCCGAACTTGCTCAGAGTTTGCACGCTGAGCTTCAGCGTCCGCAGCTGCTCCTCCGCTGCAATGATCCGCAAAGTCATGGCACCTCCAATCCCCCCCACACCCACACACAAAAAGAAAAAGAAAAAGAAGAAAAGAGCTCTGGTCCCTCTTCCTCTGTCCTCGAGCGGACCGGACGCGAACCTCCGCTCCTCAAAAGCCTCCTCCACCGGCGTCCTCTGCGCTGATCGCCCTTGCGCTGATCGTCATCCTCTCCTGCCCGATCGATCTTGGCCTCTGCCAGGGAGAGGGAGACACGGGTGGGATGGGATGGAGCAATCCATGTCAATCAATCAGGAGGATGTGGACGCGAAAGGGAGGGGGGAGGGGGGAGGGAGGGGGGTCTTTGTCACTCTTTTCACATGATCTGATCCGAAGTCTAAGGTATTTCATTAATTTAGTAAAAGTATGTTATTGTTTTCTCTCTAACTTGGCCGTGAAGCGGAAGCAAGAGCCACGCAGTTACACTAACAGAACAAAGGACGGAGGTGGTTTACGCTGGGCTTTCCAGGCTCAAGCTGTCATCGATCTTCTTGGAGACACTATCAAGCTTTTTCTGGAACAGCATGGACGCGGTGGAGAGCCTCCTGATGGAGGATTTCCTTGCATTCTTGGCGTCCTGGGCAGCCTGAGCTCTCGCGGCTTCTGTCTCTGGGCTCAAGGACATGACTGACCTCGCCCCGGTACCGCCGATCTTCTTCTTGATCTTCGAGTTCTCGAGCTGCTTCATGATCCTCTCCTCCTCTCTTGCCTTCACCTTGGCAGCCTGCGCCTCCTTTCTCGCCTTCTCCATCTCTGGTGTCAGGCTCATGATGCTCTTGGCTCCGATGCTTGCAAGACTGGCCCTGCGAGCCTTGTTGGACTTTGCCATCTCCTCCTTCTTCCTCTGGGCATCGAGCTTCCTCTGCTCCATCTTGGCCCTCCTCGCCTTCTCCACCTCGGGGCTCAGGCACTTCTCATCCCTTCCTTGCACCAACTGGAGGTCCAATCTCTCGATCTTGTTCCTCTCGGAAATAAGCCTCTGGTGCTCCAGACTCTTCTTCTCTCTCATGAGCTTGCTTTCCCTCCTGGCCTTCTCGACGTCCTTGCTCAAAGATTTTGCATCTCGCCCCTTTACAGTGGAAAGCTTCTTTTTCATATCCTTTTCCCTCTTCGTCCACTCGGCCTTCATGTCCTCCTGCATCTTTTTGTTCGCGTCCTGCTTGGCCTTGCGAGCCTTCTCCATCTCGCTACTCAGACCCTTCTTGTCCAGGCCCTGCTTGATCGCAGCCAACCTGGCCTTCTCCCTTCGCTGCCTCTCCGCCAGCTGCATTTTGTGCTCCATCTGACTCCTATCTCTCTCTTCGGCAAGCTTCTTTCTAGCAGACTCGACGTCCTCACTGAGGGCCTTGGCGTCCCTGCCGGAGATGGCACTGAGCCTTCTCCTCTGCTTCTTGCGGGCCTCCGCGAGCTCCTTCTCCTTCTCGGCCGCTTTTCTCGCTCTCTCGGCGGCCAAGGCCGCTCTGGCGGCCTCAACGTCGGCGTCCAAGGCCTTGGCGTCCCTGCCCTTTTGCACAGAGGCGATCTTCTCCTTCTGTCTCTTGATGGCCTCGTTTCTCTCCTTCTTCATTTCGGCGTCTCTCTTCGCCCTCTCGGCGGCCAACGCGGCCCTGGCGGCCTCCACGTCCTCGTCCAGGGCCTTGGCGTCGCGACCAGTGGAAATGGCTGCCATCTTGGCCTTCTGAGCCCTCGTGGCCTCCTTCATCTCTCTCTCCCTGGCCTCCTCGGTCGCCGCTCTCTGGGCGGCCAACGCGGCCCTGGCGGCCTCCACGTCCTCGTCCAGGGCCTTGGCGTCGCGACCAGTGGAAATGGCTGCCATCTTGGCCTTCTGAGCCCTCGTGGCCTCCTTCATCTCTCTCTCCCTGGCCTCCTCGGTCGCCGCTCTCTGGGCGGCCAACGCGGCCCTGGCGGCCTCCACGTCCTCGTCCAGGGCCTTGGCGTCGCGACCAGTTGCAGCCTGGTTCTTCGCCTGCTGCTCCTTCCACTTCTGCTTCCTCATCATCTCCTCCTCAGCCTTCCTTTGGTTACTCTCCTCGGCCAACTTGGCCCTTGCTGCTTCAGTCACAGCTCCCAGAGACACCGTGGTCTTGGGAGCAGTCATCGTAAGCTTGTCAGAAAGCGCGGAGTTCATCTCGGCGATCTCCTCCTCCTTCGCCATCTTCGAGGCGCGGCGAACCTGGGGACCGCAAGCAAGGGAGAGACAACAACAAAAGCGTTAGCGCCCAACACAAGATAAAGGTCGTTCGTTGTGTGTGCAGCATGACACGACCATTTGTCCGAATGCGAGAATGCCATGGTGTGTGTCAACATTTTCTTGGTCAAGCCGCAAGGCTCGAAGCAAGAAGTCCCTCCGCGGACCCTCGTGACGGCAACACTTACCTTTGCAATGAGGTTTGGGTTCACCATACTTAAAGGTATGAACCAAACTTTGAAAGATTAGATTCCTACAAAAATGCGGCCACTTGACAAAAGTTGTTGCACTTGGGACCGCCAAGTCGCGCAATATCTCCTCCCCTCCCACGCACGCACAAGCGCGAAGCAACGATACCCTCTCCCTTGGTTCCGTTCCTTGTGGTCTTGGTAAGCCGAGCCAAGCGCGGTCGCCGTCTCGTCGGGTTGTGCCTGTTGTGGTGTGCCTGCGTCGTCAACGCTCTCCTTGGAGTGAACCGTGGAGAGAGTGCATGAGGGAAGAAGAGGTTGCTCCAAGGTCATCGCATCTCTTGGAGCAAAGAATCAAGGGGAACGAACGAGAACGAGAACAAGAAACGAACCGAGAGACAAAGATATCCTCAATGGTTTCTCTTTCTGTCGATGGGATGGACGAAGAGAGACACTAAAAAAAATTCATCTTTTCCTTTTCTGTCGGGAAGGAGACGAGACGCATTAAGTAACTCCAAGACAGACAGACAAGAACGAGAAGGACAAGGACAAGGACAAGGACAAGATCACGAGTGCCACGACTTGTCGTACTCTTTCCTTCGAGGAAGAAGAAGACAAGAGAGATCGTTCTCTTTTGGACTCCGACTCCATCAACGGTCGGATTCTCCTCGAGGGAAGCCACAGCCGGGTGGCACTCGAGAATTTGAGGATCAGTGATCCGAGTGGACCCTAGTGTCGCCTCCCTCAAGTTGTACGGGACAACCTGGATACGATATTCTCCTGGTGCTTGCTTGCTTGCTCCTCGTCTTGATTTTTTTGTAGGGAAAAGGGAAGACTTTTGCGGCGCAAGGAGAGGACTGAACCTTAGTGCGAAGCCGTGCGTTGATGATGAGTAACATGAAGAACTTGACGAGCTTGCTCCTTGTTGTGCTTGCTTCCTGCGTTGTTGTTGGAAGCAGGGCGGAGGGATTCAAGCCGCAGCGTGTTCACTTTGTGGATCACGTGGGACACAACGCCTTCTTCAGAGGAAACGAACCGTTGTCCAACGACACCAGAACTTTCTTGTACGACGACTTGATCGCCGAGATCAAGAACAAGGTAAAGATTCTTTCTTCCCTTTTTATTTGCGGGACCGAATCGAAGGACGTGCGGGAGCTGACGACCTTCTTTCTTTTGCTACGGCCTTTTGCATCCAAAGGCGGCTGTTGAGGGTGGCTTTGATATCGACAGGAAGATCTTTCTCGTCGACATAAGCTTCGAGTACGTCGAGAGGAAGGACATCAGCGCGGAGAAGGAGTTCTTTGAGAAAAACCCACACCTTGGCATGTACGTCGAGTGGCCTCTCTTCGGCGCCCCTGTCCCACCATATGACCTCCCAAGGGATGTCGTCCAGTACCTTGCCAAGGGACCAGTGTGGTTCGTAGGTACGTAAACGCTTCGATCGTTGATCGCATCGATGCAATCGCGGTTTCTGCCTCCCTTGCGCACGAGCGGGGCCTGACTCACGGACGTCGTCGTCTTTCTTTTCTTTCTCTCCCCTTTCCTTCTTCCCGCCACCACCCATGGAACCAGATGACCTCCCAAAGAGGTTGGCGGACTTGAGAGGCTGGCTCGAGAAGAAACCAGATGACCCGGAGGCCACCATGATCGTCTACGCTCACTGCGAGGCTGGCTGCGACAGGACCGGAGAGTTCATCGCCTCTTACTTGATGCAGTACAAGGGCATGACCATCCAGGAGGCCTGGGACCGCGACACCAGCGACTGCGGCAGAGATCCAGTCCACTTCAGCGAGTTCGCGATCGACTGGTACTGCGAGTACCTCTTCCTCCAGGGTTTCAAGAACCTCGGCAAGTGCGTCGCACAGAGGTGAAGAAGTTTCGGCGGACAGAAGCAAAAACGAATTCTAATTGGTTTTGATTGTTATCGTGTTTCCTTCCTATTGTGGAGTTCTCCGACCAAGCCAAGAGAGGCCAGGCTCACAGGAGGGAGCAAAGCAAAGAGAGTGCGCGCTTGAATCGAAGATTGTCTTTCCTCTAAGTCACATCCTCATCCGAGGTGCTGGCCCCGTCCTTCCTTTGTTTTTGTTCCAAGAAAAAAGATAAACCCCCTCGCTCGCCGCCCTGGACAACAGGTCACGTGCTCGCCTTGGAGTGCACCAAGATACTCGTCTTGGAAGGGTCTCTGAGTCAGGACGGGGAGGGCAGGCCACGAACGGGAGCCTCACGGTACCCTTGCGTGAACCTTTGACGAAAGAAACGCCGCCGTGCAACGCATTCCAAAAGTTGGTTGTCCCAGGCATGCCGCTCTCACCGGGTTGTGACCCTGACGTGTCCATATACTACGAGTGTAGTACCTTCGGGAGGGAGAGGTGAGGCCCACCGGATACTTCCAGGAGTCATGGAAAGGATTCTCTCTCCCTTCGTCTTAAGCTTGAAACAATGCGAGGACTAACCCTTGAGCCTTTCCGATCTCTCTCTGTCTCTCTCTGACTCTGATTCTGCTGTAGTGTGTCCAACGGAGAAGCTGAGCACAGAGTGCTTTGGATAGCGGGCGTTGGGTGCGCCCAAGATGTGTGGGAGAAGGAGATCGCCATCATGGAGAAGCTGTCCAAGCTCAAGGGAGGCCTCTCTGTCTGCACTTTTGACAACAGAGGCATAGGCCGGAGCTCCTCACCGGTGAGGAAGGGGGACTACTCGATAGAAAAGTTGGCGGGGGACGCCCTCGCTCTCCTGGGTCACCTGAAGTGGTCTTCTGCGCACATAATCGGCCACAGTATGGGTTCGATGATAGCAACGAGAATTGCGATCGTGGCACCGGACATGGTGGACTCCCTCACGCTCATAGCCACTTGCAGGAGGTTCGTGGATCTCTGGCCGCGGAGCTTCAAGTCCCTCTCCCTTTTCCTCAACATGTTTCTGTCACCACTGGATGCCGAGGGCAGAGCCCTCCTCGACCTCAAGTGCCACTTCACGCAAGACTACCTCGAGGAGACGTTGACGGAGGATGAAGTTGCCAGCGAACAAGGGGCTAAGCTCACTGAGGTGAACGTCGACGTGATGGGTTCCGGGGAGGAAAAGGGTGGTGTGCAGCAGCAGCGGCAGCAGCAGCTGCCGCTCACGAGGAGGGAGTCCCTCAAGAGGGAATACATGAGGAAAGCTAGCATGAAGAACAATCACCAGCCGGACCACGGTTTCAAGGGCCAGATGAATGCGTGCCGTTGCCATTTCGTGAGCATGGAGGAGATCGAGTCCCTGAGAGAGACGGACTTTCCTTTCCTCATGATTCACGGGACTCAGGATTATATCATCCCTTGGCAGGCTGGTCAGAAGTTCTTCCTCATGCTGAAGAACCGCAGCAAGTTCATGCTCCTCCACGGGGCTCACTTTCTGTCAAGAGAGAGAACCGGAGAAGTTGTGACGGCTGTGCTGCAGCAAATTTTTGAAGGGTGGAACCTGAGGAAGAAGAGAGAGAGCAGGGTGGGGCCAAGCTAGGGAGGGCAAGGATTTCGTACCATTAAACCTGTATTTTATCGAGCAGCACTGTGTTGTAAATTGCCTGGAAGTGCGACCTCGCATCCTCGGGCAGGGTCCTCTCCACGGCCTTTTGGAGCTCTTTTGCCTTGAAGAACGGATGGATGATGTGAACCCCGGCCGTGATCGTGAGGAGCACGACGCCGGGCGACACTTGCACGTACACGCACCTCCTCTCCACGCGCCACTGAAGCCCGTTTGGAAAGTCAGGGGTCATGGTCCTGTTCTCCACGATGAGCGTTTTCTTATCTGCCCCCCACACCATTCTTTGTGTGTCGAGAGTCTGGAGGGTGCCAAGTCTTGGGTGCTTCGTGACGAGCTTGATCGTCCTGATGTATCCCCCGTGCACAAAGCTCTTGCACCACTTCGACACCTCCATTGACATCCCCATGGCCGAGCTCGTGTGCAAGAAGTCGCTGCCATCGGCGTAGATCTTCTGAAAAATTTCTTTCAGCACCGCCGGAAGTTCTCCCCTCGCCATGAGCTTCATTTCCCCGTTGCAGGATCCCAAAAAGGTTTGGACCTTCTTCTTCTTCAGGATCTCTTCCTTGGCTGGAAGGGTGCTGTCATCCGTGATCCCGTACCGTGGGTGTGGTGGACTCCCGGAAGGCTGAGGAACTTTGGGACTCAAGCACCCGTTGCTCTCGTCGTCGTCGCCCTGGAAGTTCACCCGCAGCAAAGCATCCCCGAGCATGAGGCTCGATCGCCTCCTCGCTTTCGTCAACGGGGTCACGCCCTGCCCCCTTGATCTGTGGTGGCCCTGCTCGGGCGAGGGATCCTCGCTGTAGGTGGGGTCAGTCTCCACGTGGCCCTGCCTCTGCGCTGCCCACGCTTCGTTCTCGAAGCTCGACTGGGAGTTGGAAGACAGCTTGCTGTTTGTCTGAGCGTAGCTACCGGACTTGGAGAAATCGCTGGAGTGAATCGTGGCGACGGAGGTGTGCACCGCGCTCGGCCACCCCCTTATGACGTTGGAACCGCAAGGGCTCGTCTGCACCCCAATCAGCACGCAGATTCTCTTGATGTCAGGATACGTCAAGCCTCCCGAGGAGTCGAACGAGATCAAGTTTTCGATCAGGTAGCACCTCTCGTGGACGGACAGAGATGGAATCAGCTGCCTGATCATCAGAAGAAGGTCTTCCCGGTCGAGAAGGCCGTCCTTGTCCCTGTCAAAGTGATTGAACACGTCGCGCACGCTCGACTTGGACTGAGAGGCCAGGCTCGTCATCGCTTTCACGACGTCGATGGCCTCGTAGTGGTTGGAAGCGTGCAAGCTCTTGCGTCTCGACACCGTGTCATCCCTCAGGCTCTCCATGTTCGCAATCGCCGCCTGCGTCATGACGCTCATGTCGAACCCCCCGGCGTCTTCGCCCCCCTCGTTGCTGTTCTCGTTCTCTGCCCCCAGGCCGTGCGACTCGAGGTGAGCCACGGTCTGGTGCAAGTGGTCGGAGCTCTGCGAGGCGAAGCTGGAGTTGGACTCCTCGCCCGAGAACATGCTGGCCCTTTTGTTGTACGTCGACGACCTGGACCCTTGCTCGATCCTGTCGAGGTCTTTCCTGCTGATGTGCATCTTCAGCCTGGACTCCCCCGACATCGAGGTGTTCTGGACCAGCGGCGGCACGAGCACGGCGTCCTCGTCCCGGACGCAGCTCGTCTGTGTCGTGCTCGTGCTTATCCCGCTCGAGTGGGAAAACTCTTGCCTCCCTTCTTTCGACTTTGCCCTCGAGGAGAGCATGTGCCACTCGATCAGAGCGCTCCGGCACAGCGGTGAGTTCGGCTCGTTCCCGTTCCCGTTTCCCCTCTCGACGTGATGGCGGCCGCCGCCGACGGCATGGTGGTGGTCGCTCTCCTCAAAGTCGCCCGACCCCGGGACCATTCTCCGCCGGTCTGCAGCTTCCTTTCGATTCACTCACTCACTCGGCTAGAGAGAAAAAACACACACAAAAAAAACGGCATCACCCTCACTCTCTTCGATGCAGGAAGGGGGTGAGAAAGAATCCAATCCAATCCAATCCAATAAGGGTCCGAAAAAAGCCAAGCCTCCGCCTCCGTCGTCGTCCACACAATCGGTTTGCTCTCGTCCAAGCAAACCCACCTCGCTCTTCTCGTGCTCTGCCGTTACGATTCAAAAAAGAAAACGGACGGGTTCGTAACGGCTCGAACTGGCACAACTCAGTGCAAGCGATCGGTGCACTGTGATGGGACTCGACGTCGGACAACTCGGCGGGGAAGAGAGAGTTTGTCCGGTCGGTCCGGACGTCGTCGTCGTCCTCCGTTGTGCCTGTGATGGAGGGCAGAGGGTCGAGGAAGGAGGAGATGGAGTCGCCGGCCTCCTCCCGATCCTTCTCTTCCTTCTCCTCGTCGTCCCTGAGCAGGACCATCCTGAAGCTGCCGAAGAACATAAGCAAGTCCCTCAAAGTGACTTTCGAGCAGATTGCGCACAAGAAGGAGAGCAAAGTACGACGGAAGGCGTCCGTGAATCTGTTCCAGGCGCTCACCGCGATGAAGAAGGGCCTGCAGGTGTGGAAGCTGCCGCACAGGCACAAGCTGGTGGGGAAGGCCCACATGTGCTTCCTCAGGCTCTCCAGCGACGAGAAGTTTTTGTACTGGTACAGTCACAAGAACAAGTCAGAGGTCACGGTGTACGTGGACCAAATCGTGGAGGTGGTTGCCGACCTTCCGAGCGATTTGAGCTCCTGGAAGGGCTACAGCGAATCCTTGGCTTTCACGGTGTACTTTCAGGTTGGGATCTCGCCGGGGCGCCGGGACTCGCCCACGGCGAGCTCCAGGGACCCGGGGAGCGGGGGCGTTGGGAACGTGACCTTCGTTTGCAAGAACGAGATGGAGCACAGAATATTCACGAGCGTGTTGAGGATACTGCACGAGGTCGCCAACCACAGCGGCGCGAGCTTGCTTTCATCGGCCAGGGAGCAGAAGACGCCGAGCGCGACGGCGGGGGGGGGTGGGCACCACCGGGCCAAGTCCCTCTTGCCTCCCGACGTAATGACTTCGGAGATCGGCTCGATCTTGAAGGGCTTGGGTGCGAGGGCAGGGGAATCGAAATCCGCCATCGAGTCCTCGCTGACCCCGGCGGGACTCAAGTTCAGCGCCTCCGACTTGACCAGGAAACTTACCTTTGACGAGGCCGAGATGCTGGAGAGCTCCAGCGTTTTGGACGACGCAGCGCCATCCGTTTCGGACGTCTCCAACCTCGATTCCAGGGCGGTGGAGGTCTCGGAGAGCACCGCCAGCTTCCAGGACGGGGGCAGGGTGATCGCGGACCTGTGGGTCTGGGGCAGGGATATGGACAAGGTCGGGAACTGCGTTTCAGATCAGATGTTCCCCGCCCTCCTTCACGGCCAGAAGACTCTTGACGCGTTTCAGATCGCGTGCGGCGAGCACCACGTCGTAATTATTGACGAGTTTGGCTCCGTCTACACGTGGGGATTCTCGGGGGCGGGCCAGCTTGGGCACGGCGCCCCCGTCGAAAGTTACGGGCCCATGCAAGTGAAGGCCTTTGAGGGAAGCGTGGTGACCCAGGTGAGCTGCGGGACCACCACAACTGCGGCGATTACCGAGAAGGGGGAGGCGTTCTTCTGGGGACAGCCGATGTACTCCTTGAGCAAGCCCACGTGGTACCCCAAACTTCTTGACACTGGCAAGCACAGAGTGAAACAGATCTCGTGCGGCGCCTATCACTTTGCGATGTGCACGCTCGATGGAAAGGTCCTGACGTGCGGGGGGGGCAAGTTCGGCGCGCTTGGCCACGGCTCGCTGGACAACTGCCTGAAGCCCAAGGTCGTGGAGGCGCTTGAGATATACAGCGTGGAGCAAGTGTCGTGCGGAGTGTGGCACACGTGCGTGGTGCTGAGAAGGAAGGGGGAGAGGAAGCAGGGAAGCAAAAAGTATTTTGGGGAAGTTTATGGCTGGGGGGACAATTCGGTCGGACAGCTCGGATATAAGGAACCGAGGATGATCACGCTGCCCCTGTGGATCAGAGGGCTGAAGGACATAGACGTCAGGGCGGTGGAGTGCGGGAGGCATCACACCCTCGCGGTCACGGAGGGGGGCCTCCTGTACTCCTGGGGGTCAAACCGATCCGGCCAGCTGGGCAGAAAGCTGGGCGCGGACGAGTCTGGACACGAGCCGGGCCTGGTGGATTTGAAGGGTCACGTCGTGACCGAGATCTCTGCCGGGATGGATCACAACCTAGTCATCGCGCTGAAGGGAAACCAATCCCTCCTCTACTCTTGGGGCTGCGGGGACCACGGGTGCCTGGGCCTCGGAGACTCCCGGTCCGTCAGCCTGCCCACGCAAGTCCAGAGGCTCGCGAGGAAGACAGTCGTGAGCGTGGCGTGCGGGGCGAACACAAGCTGCGCCATGGTGGAGCACCACTTCCAGAAGGAAATGGAGAGGGCGGACAAGTGCAAGCAGTGCGGGAGAAAGCTCTCTTCCGGGATCAGGAATCAGAAAAAGAGCTGCGCCAGGTGCAGGGTGGTGTTCTGCAAGCAGTGCGTCAAGCAATATGGTTTGCTCAAGCCGCTCCTGCCGTACAATGCGCTGCCGAACGTGAGTCCAGTGAGGCAGCCCAAGTGCCCCAACGTGTGCCTCGAGTGCAGGGACATTCTGATGGAGGCACAGCTCACGACAAAGTACCACTCGCAAGACATGCAGCAGAGAAGGCTCAAGCAGGCCAGGGCGCCGTTGGCTCCCAAGTACGTGTCCGTGGCACCGGAGAGGACGATCGCCGACCTGGAGAAGGAGCTCCGGGCCGCGCACGAGGAAATACTGGTGCTCAAGGGGCGACTCCGACAGCAGGGAAGGCCAGAGGAGAGTAACTCTCGCGAATGAAAAATAGTTTCTGATTTACTCTTACTTTCTCCCTTTCAACACCGCGCTCAGCTCGGTCATGAGACTGAGACCGGACGGCCCAGGCCCTCCCAGCCTCTGTGGCCTCTTCTCAGGTTCCTCTTGCCTGTTCGTGTCGTCCAGCACGACGACGTCGGCTTCCTCCTCCGCTCTCGCTCGCGCCGCAACCCATTCCTTGGACGGCAGACGCCTCCCTCCGCGGGACCTCGGCCTCCTCCGTCTCCTCAGGGTAGGACCCTCCTCCTCCTCGCTTGCCATGGACCACCGAGGAGCCAGCGACGAGCGTTACTCTCTCCTGCGAAACATAACCGATCTCGTCCGTCGGCCGATGCGATGGAGGAGAGAAGGAGCGGAAGGAAGAGGCGACGCGCGTCGACGTCGGGTGGGGGTGCGGGGGATAACCCGTATGCACGGCAGTTCAATGCCTCCGTCGGGAAGGCGAAGAGATCTCCGAAACTTCACAGGACGTCCCCTGGCCTGTTCGGAGTGAGCGAAGGGACAGTGCTCGAGCTGAAGAAGGTCCAAGAGCTCAAGGAGCCCGTGGTGGTTTTGCCTCCCTCGATTGGGTTCCTCAAGCGCGTGAGCTCTCTGACGGAGGACAGGGAAGCGATGGAGCAGTTCATTGAGGAGGCGAGGGTGGACACCGTCGTGCCGAGTCTGTCGCCGAGCGAAAGGGTGCGGGTCTTTGGTCGGCGGGCATTCGAGGACGACGAGGAGGGCGCCAAGCCGAAAGGAAAGCGGCAGAGGCCACCCACGAGCGCCAATGATCTCCAGGACGTTCCCGTTCTCTGCGTCCCTTCTGTCGCGGTCATCGGGCCGAGGCCGAGGCCGACCTCCGCGGCGGCGGCGACGCCGAGGGTTGGGCCGACGAGGGTTGGGCCGACCTCGCCCGCGGCCACGTCGACCGACAAGGGGTTCGTCCTGACCGACGAGCAGAGGAGAAGGTACAGGCAGCTGAGGCACTCGAACTGCATGATGGAAGTTGTAAAACTGGCAAACGAGCTCGACCAAGCGCTTGAGGAGTTGGACTTGACCAGAGCCACCCTGGTTCTGGCCTACCTTGACACTCTGGGCAACAACCTCACGCACGAGATGATCCAGATCGCCGAGCTGGGGACGAAGCTCTGCAAGGCGTTGCGCATCGTAAGCGCCGGCGGATCGGAGTCCTTGCCAGACGAGGAGAGGATCAGGCACCAAGTCTTGAGGTCCGCGGCGGAGAAGATCACTCGAACTTGCGTCACGGTGCTGGAAAACTCCGCGAGATTGATGATCAGGGGGACCACGTACTCTCACAACGTTCTCGACATCCTCCTCACAGATGCAGCGATGAGCCTGGAGCATGGTAAGCGGCGCTCCATAAAACGATCCCGCGGGGATCCGCTTCGTCCCTCCCCGAGCGATGCCGCTGACGCTACTCTCGTCCTCCCTGCAGGAAACCGCGACGGGCCGACGACCGATGCTCTTCCCCCGGAGGAGCAGATGGCGAGAGACCTCCGCCACGAAAGGAAGGGGGGCGAGAGCAACCCGACAGGCAAGTGGAAAAGGTTCATGAAGCGAGTCCCGTCATCCACACATAACAACAACAACTTGTAAGAAGAAGAAGAACGACGCCTTAGATTGATCCCTCTCTCTCATGATGCCATGCTGCTGCCATGCTGACATGCTGCGTAACGTCCAGGGCTGCTGCTGCTGGCGATTCATTAAAGATCGATCATCAGAGCAAAGGCGAGGGCGAGGGGGGCGAGCGAGGCGACAGGAAGAGGAGGGGAGCGAGGCGCGTCGACACCAAGAATGGCTGCTGCTGCGGGTCCTGCTGCTGTCGCGAAAAGGAAGAAGGGCTCCTCGGCCGGCAGTGGGAAGAAGGAAGACACACGTCTGTTACACGATCGCGGCGGCTTGGCGGAGGCGAGCGAGGACGACAGTGGCGAGGATCAAGACCACTTGGAGTTCCCAAAGCACGCGAAGCGTTTCAGATCCGGATCCAGCTTTTGCGGCTCGAAGGATTGGCGTGGCGTGGCCTTGGATCTTCAGGAGAAGGTAAGCCCAGCGCGTTTCATGCCCAGCAACACAGAAAACGCCCCAAAGAGAGAGAGGGAGAGGGAGAGAGAGAGAGAGAGAGAGAGAGAGAGAGAGGGAGAGATGCTGACGAGCTTCCTTTGTTGCACGTCGCAAGGTGGTGCTCCTCCAGTCTATCCTGGATCGCATGGCCCCCTTGCTGGTGGGCCTTCACAATATTGATCTGAACCGAGACCGGACGGAGTCTTCTCTGTCCCTGCCAGCAAGGTGTCAGACCAGGTCGGCCAGCGCCGACAAGAATGCCATGGTGGATCACCTCCTGGAGCTCCTGCACAGCTCCGGGGTGCAGGAGCTCCAGGAGGTGAAGCCAGATGGGGCCTCGGACCTCCCCGATCCGATGGACCACTACGACTACGAGTGCAAGCTCAGAGCCTTTGAGGAGGTTCTGTGGCTTCTCCCAACCTACTGGAACGTGCCGAACCTGATGGAGCTGTCCATCATCCACCTCGAGGCCAGCGCAAGGGACATCGCGGAAGACTTGCTGCAGGAGAAGGACGACGTGTCCTCCACGGAGGCCAAGACAGCCAGAATCGTGTCCCTGATCCTGCACCTGGCGGGGCTGGTGTGCTCGCACGACCCCTTCGAGAACGAGATGGACGACGTGCAGCAGATTCACGCGGTGAAGGAGTCTTGCGTCAACATCTTAAGAGCCCTCGGGACCCACCCCATCATCAACCTCCAGATCATCCAGTGCTTCGTGAAGCAGCTCTTGGCCAGGGCCACTGCCGCTTTGGACAGTCAGACCGCGTCTCACCACGTCTTCGTCGAAGGTTTTTACTGGATACTCCACACCCTGGAGATGACTCTGGAGAAAGAGATGTGCCTGGACGATCCGCTCACCATCTCAAAGTGGTCCACGGTCCAGGACGTGACGCAGAACATCCTGCAGCTCGAGATCGCCCTGCTGGACGACAACAACGCCCTGAGCAGAAACATCTTGTTCATGGGAAAGTGGAAGGAGATTCTGAAGCGGTTCTCCGTGTACTTTCTCGTCAAGTGCAACCATCATCCTTAAAAACACAATACTTTACAAAAAGGGCCTTGCTTACTTTATTCTATCCACGGTCGTGGCCAAGGCTAGACTAGACGCTCTCCGCAGGACTGGACTCCGCGCCGGAACTGCTGGAACTGCTGTCTGAGCTCGAAGTGCTGGTGCTGGTGGTGCTGGTGCTGCTGGAGCTCACACTCCTCGACAACGATTCTTCACCACTTGCAGTCGATCCTTTCGTGACGCCCGCTCCGTTCCCTTCCTCCTGCAGGGCAACGAGTGTGTCCCTCCTGCAGATTGGACAAGTTGGTCGCCTTATTCCGAGCCACGCGTCAATGCAAACCTTGTGAAACGTGTGGTGACACACTGGCAGCGACCTGATGAGATCTCCGTCCTGGAACTGTTCGAAGCAGACGGTGCACTCGTCGTCTTCCATCGTAGAGCTGTCGAAGGTGAGCTCACGGATTTTCTTCAGCACGGAGGACTTCAAAGATGACGACCTTCTTCGATTCCTCGCCCTCGGCTCACCGCCACCAGAGCCAGCCTCGCCCTCCCTCCCAGCTTCCACGTCCAATCCTCCTGCCTGCACCCTGTTCCGCCTTCGCCTGTTCCACCACAGGAAAGCTCTGCTCTTGAAGTGGACGCATACTCTGTAGGTCGTCAAGAAGATAATGAGTCCAAGAAAAGGTTGCAAGAAACCAAAGATCTCCTCACCGAGAGACATATAACGAGTTGTCTTGCTTGCTTGCTTGTACGTTTAACCAACAACTGCGATACCCCTCGTCCACCGGTACCGCTTCTAAGTTGTTGCTGGCCCTTTGGGTCCTTCCTTCCCCTTTTCTCTCTGTCTCCACCAAAAAAGATCCGTAAAGCGTTCACGTGCTTCGCTCTGAGGAGGAGTAATGGAGTAATCAATCGTCAGCAACAGGTGAATGTGATGCAGGAAGAGACCACGAAAAAGAACGCCCATCCATCATCTGGCACCAGCATCCCCTTCCTCTTCACTTTGCCCTCCACCATGACCATCAATGGGCTACCTCATCCCTTTCCCACTGCGCAAGTGAGGCAGTGGGCCTCCTCCTCCATCCATCAAAGGACTCTTCTCTTTGGAAGGAGCAAGATCCAGTGGAAGAGACCATGCAAGACACAAAGCCCTCCCAATCCTCCCTCCCCGCCATCATCATCATCATCATCGCCTCCCTCCTCCTCCTCCTCCTCCTCCTCCTCCGCCATCCACCAAAGGACTCTTCTCTTTGGAAGGAGCAGGTGGAAGTACAAGGAGCAAGATCCAATGGAAGGAGCAAGATCCAGTGGAAGAGACTATGCAAGACGCAAAGCCCTCCCAATCCTCCCTCCCCGCCATCATCATCATCATCATCATCGCCTCCTCCTCCTCCTCCTCCTCCTCCTCCGCCATCCACCAAAGGACTCTTCTCTTTGGAAGGAGCAGGTGGAAGTACAAGGAGCAAGATCCAATGGAAGGAGCAAGATCCAGTGGAAGAGACTATGCAAGACGCAAAGCCCTCCCAATCCTCCCTCCCCGCCATCATCATCATCATCATCATCGCCTCCCTCCTCGCCGATCGCCAAAAATCGGAGGAGAAGAGAGAGGAGGAATGGCGACGGTGGTGGTGGTAGACAATGGCGCCGGGACGGTGAAGGCGGAGAGTGCGAGTGCGGAGGGACCCTTGCGGTTCACGAATGCGGCCGGGAAGTCGCGCGGGGAGAGCTTCACGAGGTACGGGGACTTTTCCCAGGTGAAGGACATCACGGGGCTCGCGCTGCGACGGCCTCACGAGCGAGGGTACCTTTGTAACGCGGACCTCGAGAAGGAGATCTGGTCGTTCATCTTCAAGAGCAGGCTTAGGATAAGTCCGAGGGAGAGCGGTCTGCTGGTGACGGAGCCTCTGCTGAACCTTCCGGCGTGCCAGGCGGCGGCGGAGCAGCTCGTGTTCGAGGACTTTGGCTTCCACTCGTACTACGCGTGCAGTTCCCAGCAGCTCGCTGCACGGGGCCACTTCGAGGCCTCGAGAGGGTCGTCGGATGCCAGCGCGGCGGACACGGGGCTCGTTGTGGACCTCGGCCATTCCTTCACGAGCGCCGTCCCGGTGTTTGACAACCGGGTGCTGAACTACGGGGTGAGGCGGCTGGATTTCGGCGGGAAAGCAGCCACCAACCTTCTCAAGGAGGTGGTCTCTTACCGGTCCCTGAACGTGATGAACGAGCCCTACATCGTGGAGATCATGAAGGAGGATACTTGCTTCGTGTCTCAGGACGCCGTGAACGACTTGAGGGCGGCCCAGCAGTCCAAAAAATCTTTCTCTCTGGACTACGTGCTGCCTGACGGAATGACAGTTTTCCGGCCTCGCGTCAAGACGGAGGAGGACAATGAGAACTTGACCAAGGGCTTCAAGAATCCGAGGCACGCGCCGCAAGTCGCTTGCTTGACTCACGAGAGGTTCATGGTCCCGGAGGTGTACTTCAACCCCTCCGACGTGGGGCTGAACCAGGCAGGCATCGCGGAGCTTGTGCTGCAGTCGTGCGAGTGCGTCGACCCCATTCTGCAGCCCTTGCTCCTCTCCAACGTCCTCCTCGTCGGCGGAGGGTCCCTGCTGCCCGGACTCGTGGATCGCTTCAGGACCGAGTTGAGGAAGGTTGCACCGATAGACTGCCCGATCAATGTCTGGCACTCTCCAGAACGAGCCATCACGTCTGCTTGGTTCGGAGGGAAGGCGGTGGTGGACTCGGGGGAGTACGCGTCCAAGGCCATGACTAGACAAGAGTATCAGGAGCACGGCTGCGACCCAACGAGGAGAAAGTTCATCTCTTGATATGCCGACGGTGACCACGTGGAGAGAGAACTCCTGTACACAAGTATATTGTATTGCTATTTTATAACATGTTTTCCAAGTGCTCCTTTGCGATGTCCTGGGCGAGCTCCTTTGCCCCCGTCTTCTCGTAAATCGCGACGAGGTTGTGAGCCGCGGAGGTTTCGATTGCGCTCAAGTCTTCCCCCGACGTCTTGCCCCCCTTCGCCTCTCCTATCTTTTTGAGGACCTTGTTGTACAGTTCCTGGGCAAAATGAAGTAGGCCAATCTGATGGAACGCTCTCGCGGTGTTGTACACCGCTCCCGGGGAGTATCCCTCTCTGTGAGCGTAGCCACCCAGGAAGTAAAAAGCGTTGAGTATCGAATAGTTCTTCTCGTATTCCGTTTCTACCGAAGCCCCTTCCGTTTCCACCGCCTTCTGCAAATAATGCACAGCCAAGCACAAGAGTACCACCGGATTCCAGTTATCAACCAGCAAGACATTCCAGTAGTCCCTCAATGCATCCTCAAGGTTGTCTGTGAGAGAGCTGTGGTGGGCGTTGGCCATCATCGCCTGCAAATTATTCTTGTCGCTCTTGTGCTTCAACTTTGGCATTTGGGCGAGGGGCACCCCTGCTACCTGGGCGATGTGGAAGAACACGTTCCACAAAACATTGGAAGCAGGCGCGTGGGCGCAGACTTCCCGAATGTCATCGAAGGCGTCCTTGCCCCTGCCTCCTCGAAGGTTCACGATACATCGGAGAAATCGCAGGGCAGTCTTCCTGTCCTTGCTTATCCCCTTGGATTTCTTCTGGAAGAAAGGCTCCGCCGCATTCAAGAGCTTCTCCAGCTCTTCGAGATCACCCACGTGGACGAGCTGCTTGCAGCACTCGATGGTGCTGGGAAACAGTTGGGCCTCGGTCAGGACGGCGTTCTTGATCGAGGTCCGGGTCCTCGGGACCTTCGCTCCATCTCCGCCCTTCTTGGCGTTCTCCCTCTGCTGCCGCCTCTCTTGCTGGTGTTGCTGGTGAGTAACAGCCGTGTCCCACAGGAACAGGAGCAGGGGCGACATGATCTCCACGTACCTCTCCTTCCTGTTGTACCTCAGGTTGTACCTTCCCTCCTTGGTGTACTGCTCAAACAGCTTCTTCTGCATGGGGACAATATTCCCCTCCATCTTCAAAGGGGTAGCCTTCTCCAAGTCCTCCAAAACTTCCACCACGTCCTCCTCCTTGCCGTTCTTGTGCAAAAGGTCGCACAACATCAGAGAGACCAGCAAGTGGTCCAAGGTGTCGGCTGGCACCCTACTCATGACCTTCCTGAAGTTGACGGCCGCCTCCTCAAACTCACCAATAGCTTGCTGGCACTCGGCCATTTTGCTGTACAGGGCCGGCTGGTCAAAAGCCTTGATCCCCTCGAGCTTCTTGTAAAAGGTGAGGGAGGCCCGCGGGTCGTTGCTGAGGTAGAAGCTATCGGCGACCTTGACGAAGGCCTCCGCCACGTCGGGCCCGCTCTCCTCCTCGAGGGCCCCGAAGTGCTTCTCGGAGCCCGCCTTGTCGCCCAACTTGAGTGCAGCGATTCCTGCATTGGCGTGCAGCTGCAGGACGACGGGCTTGGACTTCGATGCGTGATCCCTCGCCAAGCAATCTTCCGCGTACGTCAAGGCCTCCTCGTAATTTCCTTGCTTAATGTACATGTTCGTGATGGAGAGGGCTAGCTCGGGGGGGCACGAGCCGCTCCTGCTTCCTTGGGGCACAGCATCCAGCAAAATGGACACGGCCATCTCTCGGTTGCCTATCTTGTCGTACAAGGCGCTGAGCTCGACCAAGACATTGAGTTCGGGGCGGGGCGGAAGCACCTCGTTGAGGGTCTTGATGTCCCTCATGGCCTTCTTCTTCTCCCCCATGTTCGCGTACGCGTCCGCCCTCCGGAAAAGCAGTTCGGGGTTGATGTCCTCGTCCGGCGAGTACCTGATGCACTTGGTCAAGCAGTACGCGGCCCGCACATGATTTCCCAGGGTCTCGCACCTATCCGCCACCGTGAGCCAGAGCGGGTAGTCCCTGGCCTGAACGTGCGCCGCGATCATGAGGAACTCCATGGCCTTCTCCGCGTTCCCCAACGCCTCGTGAACCAGCCCAAGGGTGTGGTAGGAGTCGGTCAGACTCGGGGCGATTCGGACCACCTCGACCAGCACGTCCGCCGCCTTGGCGTAGTCCCCGGTCGCGTAGAGCATGTTCGCCTCGCCCTGCATCTGAAGCGCCGCGTCCGAGACGTTCCTCTCCTTGTAGTGCTTCGGCCTCCCCAGCTTCCGGCGCTTGTTGAACTTCCTCCCCCTGCCCGTGTAGATTCCCTGGAGTCTGTCCCTCTCCCCGTCGCTGAGCTCCTCCGTCCCCGCGCCCCTCACGCGCGCCGGGCCGCCCTGCGAGCCCAGCACCCTCTTCGCCTTCTCGACCGCCTCCTCGTAACCCTCCTCGCCATCGTCCGAGTTGTTGCCCTCCTTGTCTATGGCGTCCATGACATACCGCTCCTGGTACGCGTGGTCCACCTCCTCCTCGTCCATGGACGACAACTCGCTGTCCCTGACCCCGTCCTCGGACTCCGAGTGGAGCGCGTCCCCGTCACCCCCATCGACTTCGCCATCCAACCGCAACTCCTCGCCGTCGCCGTCGTCGTCGTCGTCGTCGTCGTCGTCCTCGATCTCAACCTCCTGCTCGTCGTGGCCCACCTCAACGAGGGCGTCGCTGTCCTCCTCCTCCTCCTCCTCGCTCCCGTCGTAGCTCCGGCTCACCTCCGCGTCCTCCTCGTCGCTGAGGTACTCCGCCTCCGCCTCGGACGTGTCCATCTCGCTCGCGCTCTCCATCATCGTACTCGTATCGAGTTCGCACTCCCTCACCAGGTCGACGGCGCCATCTACCTCGAGCGACGCACGAAACGAAACAACGACTGGAACAACCCCTCCTCGCGCTCGTCGTCGTCGTCTCTGCCGTTTCGTTTTTTTGGCGGGAACGCCATCCCAAGGAAAGGAGAATGAATGAGGAAGAGGAATGTCCTCGAAGGCATCGCCATCGTCGACGCGTAACGCCTACCGAGGAGGGCAGAATGACCGTCATAATTGTGGAGTAGAGGGCGTCGCTTCTCGTTGAAGACACTGATCAGACACGCACACACGCACACACGCACACGTGCGCACGCCACATTAGGTTGGAGGGGGTCATCACCAAAGCAAAGGTCGTACAGGTCATCACCAGCAGCAGCATGAGGTTCCAGGGCTTCTTCATTTTTACGGCGATCATGGCCGTCGCCTTCGCGCCGAGCGCCGAGGCCTTCGGTTTCGTCTTTTGGCAGGGGATTATCGCGGACATCCTCGCCGCGTTCGCCCCCGTGGCGCCTTACGTCCCCCCGGTGACGAACGCCACCGCCGTCGTGCTGGGTGAGGCCGTGGGGGAGCTCACGGCGCCCGACGCGATCGAGCCCGTGGTGGACTCCGTTCTCGAGCCCGTGCAGGACTTGGTGGGCGAGACCCTTCCGGAGGTCTTGTCCGAGGAGAACGTCGAAGGGTTTTTCGACGAGACGGTCGGGGAGGCGCTGTCCGAGGAGAACATTCAGGGGTCCATTGGCGAGCTCGTGGAGACCTTCGAGCCGATCATCGAGGAGGTCGAGGGCCTCCTGCCCGAGGACGTCGCCGAAGACGTCGAGACGTTCTTCGAGGAGGACCTCATGGAGTTCGTGGAGGAGAACGAGATCCCTCAGATCCTCAGCGACACCGCCGACACCGTCCAGGAAACTGTGACAGACTTCGTCGAGGAGGTGATCCTGAACCCCGAGGTCGAGACGTTCGTCGAGGAGACCCTCCCCGGGCTCGTGGACGACGCCACGAACGCGGTTCAGGACCTCGACTTGGAGGACACCCTCGTCAGGGGGTTCGACACCGTGGGCTCCATCCTCGACGATCTCCTCGGGGACAGGGATTGAGTCAAGTCCTACTTGGAGAGAGAGACAGAGAGAGAGAGAGAGAGAGAGAGACGGAGAGGCGGGTATATATAAAGTATAAAGTTTTGTCGAGTCGATCGATCTGATCTCATCATTATCATTATTATTATTATCATTGAACACGACGCACGCATGTTTTAAAAATTCTTCCTCTTCCTCGGGCGTAACGGCCCCTAGAGGGGGCGATGGAGAGGGCGATGGCGGGAATTCACAACAGTAGAGAGAGAGAGAGAGAGAGAGAGAGAGAGGCCTTCTGATCACCACCAGACCTGAAACCGAAAGAACTCGACCATGCAGCGCAAGTCCGGGATCGCCCTCGTCGCCACGACGCTCCTTCTGTCGTCGTCGGCCCTCACCCCAGCAGCCGCCCTGGGTCCGGCATTCTGGCAGGGGATCATGAACGAGGCGGAGAGGATCGTCTCCGAGGCGGAGGATGCCCTGAGGGCGACCTTCCAGCCCGGCATCGACGCCCTGACGCAAGCCTTCAGCGAGGAGAACCTGAACGACCATATCGTCGAGCCGGTCACCGAAGCGTTCCAGCCGGTGGTGGAAGTGTTCAACGACGGCGGGGACGCGTTGGGCGATCTGCTCGAGCCGGTGACCACGCTGGTGGACGAGACCATTCCGGAGTTCTTCGAGGAGGGCGGGGCCTTCGAGGAGGTGATCGTCGAGCCCACCCAGGAGTTCTTTGAGGAGACCCTGGTGGAGGCGTTCGCGGAGGACAACATCGTGGGGGAGCTGACGGACGTCTTCGCTCCCGTCATTGAATTCGTGAACGAGACCGTTCCGGATGCTGCAGACCAGGTGGTCCACTTTTTCGACAACGATTTGCGAGACTTCGTGAACGGGACTCTCGAAGACGCACTGGCCAACGGCGAGATCGGGGCGGAGAGCCTCGCCCAATTCCTCGACGACATCATGCTGAACGAAGAAACGGAGGAGTTCGTGGAGAACGCCGTCCCCCTGATCGTGAACGGGGTGACGGGGGAGGCGGAGAACGAGGAGCTCGCAGAGGAGCTCGCCAACGTGTTCGGGGACATCGAGGGCCAAGTCAACAACGGCGAGGTTCCAGCAACAAGCTCTCAAAAGTAGCAGCTTGTCTTACGCACCAAACCACACACATACCAAGGGAAGTTTCGTTCAATCTATTTATCATTATTAATATTTATCATTATTAATCTTTACACACAAACGCAAGAGTGAGTGAGTGCCTCAAGCTTGATCCGTTTATACATTGGGTTTAATTTATATCTATATTTTTACTTCTGTTCTACAATAAGCTTTCTGTACTCGGCCACGTCGGTCGTGACCACAAAGTGCTCGAGAGCCCTCAGCAAGTCCGTCTGGTCGTAGGACATCGACTCCTTCAACGTCCTCGTGAATTCTTGTATCGTGATCCTTTTCTCCTTGTAGCTCTTCAAGGTCAATATGAACTTCTTGTAGTCCTCCTTGGAGTACAGGTTCTTGGCCAAGTGCATGACCTTCATGGCTGGCACATTCGCCTTCGAAGTCACTTTGGCTTTGCCCTTCAAAGCCTCCTTCGCCTGGTTCTGGGGCGGAGGCGCCTTGTTGCTGGCGACCCGACTGCTCGTGCCCGCGAGCGATCTCCCCTCCAATTTCCTTTTCTTGGTCATGGCGAGCATGTCACTGAGCTGCTGGCCGAATCCAGGCCTGCTCTTCTCGCTCTTGCCCGCGCTCCCGGCAAGCTTGCTCGCGAATGCGGAGAGCCCCCTGACATCGATCCCCACGGCGGCGGGTCTCCTGGGGGCGTCATCGCTTCCAACGACGTTGCCCAGTCCCACGCCGGGAACGTTGAGCGCGGCGAATCCTCCTTCCTCCTTGGCTGCCCCGGCCCTCGCACCCCCGCCGACGCCCTCCGCGGAAACCTGGATGACGCTTCTCCTCTTCCTGAAGAAGTGGGTCAGGGCCCCCGCGGCACTCCCGAAGGTCTGGAAGTTCCTCGCGTGGGGCCTCAGCCACTTGGAGAGGTCCGCCATCGCAGAGGCGTTGCCAAACCTTTCGTCCAGCAGAATGATCGCCCCGTAATCGTGCCTGTGCCTAATGACCCGACCGAGGGCCTGGTTCACTGCCCTGGACGCTTGCTGCCTGTACCACTGGTCCCCGGTGAGCTTGGTCCTCCCCTCCGTGGACCTGGAATTCTTTCTGCAGTCCTCGTCCAGGACATCCTTCTTGATTCTGACCTGCGGATCGGTCTTCATGGCAAAGGGGATCCCCGTGACAATCACTCCGCGGCCGGCCTTGTCCGAAAAGTCCAGGCCTTCGCTGGCCTTCCCCCTGCAGACGCCAAAGAAGATCGCCCCCGAGTAGCTGGGGTCATCCAGCTTCGCCTTGAAGTCCTCCGCGGCATGGGCAAACAGCTTGCTCTCCCTGGGCTCGATGATCGGCTGCTTGTACCTCGTGATGTGGTCCCAGATGCTCCCCGCGGCGCCGCCGCTCGATAACGGGGACTGCCACGCCTCCACGCACTTGTTCATCACGACAAAGGAGGGAAAGAAAACCAACAGCCCATCGGGAATCACCCTGGAAAAGTTTGCGATGGCGTTCCCAAGATCGTTCTTGTAATCCCGCAGGTCTCTGGTCTTGTAGGACGAGTTCAACCTCACGTTCGACGGGCCGACGGGCACGATGCCGAGCCACACCTGAGACGGGTCGATGACGTGCGGGTTCTCTATGCTTTCCTTGAAGGGCAGCTGCAGCTCGTGGGAGAAGGAGGCCAGGGGCGCCAGGGTCCCGCTGGTGACGATGATGCTCTCCACCCCCAAGTTCTGGAGCTCCCTCATCGCAATACCGGGAAGGAAGCACCAGTAGCTCAGGGTGGGCATCCGCTTGAAATTCGTCCCCGCGGCGGACTTGAACTTGGCGCTCTCCTTCCTGCCGTCCGAGATGTGAACCCTGTAGCCCTCGAACATGGGGGGGTCGTCCTCCGAGAGCTTTCCCATGCTCCTCTGCACGATCTTGATGGCATCGGAGAGGGACGGAATGCTGTAAGTGGACCTCCTCGAGCCCGTGCCCTTGTCCTCGTCCCTCTCCTCCAAGGCCTGCGTCACCACGAGGAGCTGCTCCAGGAACAGCTCGTAGTTCTCCGCCGTGATCTCGGCCTTGGCCAAGAGCTGAAAGATGTAGTCGCCGGGAAAGGTGACACCCTCCCCGCTCGCCGGAAAGGCGTGGCCCGCGATAGCCTTCTCCAAATTCGACAGGATGGTCTTGGTCACCCTGAAGCTCTCTATCTCCGTTTCAACGTCCTGGTGGATCGCCTCGCTGCTGTTCGCCCCGCTCTGCAGCTTGTACTCGATCGCGCTCTGCACCTCGGCCATGCATTGGGACAGCCTGACCGAGGTCAGGTCGAAGCTCGCCGCGTCGGTGCAGACTCTCTCCAGGTTGTGGGCCTCGTCGAAGATCAAGACGCACCTGGCCCAGTCCAAGTTGGTCATCGACTTTCTTATTTTCGGATCCACCAGGTAATTGTACGGCAGGATCACGAGCTCGGCGTCCGTTTGGAGCTCCCTCGAGATGTAGAATGGGCAGCCCCCGCCGTTGTGGCCGATCTTCACGAGGTCCTCGATGTCCAGCAGCTGCGTGGCCGCCTGCTTGTTGGCCGCCATCCACTCGGTCACCATGTTGTGCGCCTTGCACCCCTGCTTCGCCACCAGCGACCGGCAGGCCTGGTTCTGGGGGTTCCCCTGCATCTTGGATATCGTGGGGTGGATGCACATCTGCTGCCTGGAACCCAAAATGCACGTCCTCGGCCTGTAGCTCGTGGCCTTCAGCTCCTTGATGACCTTGGCGAGCTGGCTGTGCGTTCTCGACGAGTACACGATCGTTCTGGACTCCCTCCTTCCTTGGAGGAAGAGCCTCGCCTCCTCGCTCGTTCCCTCGTCCGCCTTGTCCAGCTCTGCCTCCTTCGCCTTCTTCGACTCCAGCCAGCCCAAGGTCGCGCAAAGCAAGCACAGCGTCTTGCCCGTTCCCGTCGGAGACTCCAGCAAAGCGTTCGACTTCCCCTCCAACGCTTTCACGACCTTTCTCATGTACTCCACCTGGCAGTCGTACGCCTCAAAAGGGAAGTCCACCCTCACGCTGCCGATCGTGTACTCCGGCATCCCGACGCCCGCCTACCTCGAGACCTCGCGACGACGCCCTTCCCCTCGCTTCACAACCCTCGATCCTGTTCTTCAGAAAACGAACGCCAATCCCTGCACGAAAACCTTCAACAAAGGCACCGATCGAAAGCCCGTGAGACGTAGTTTCGATCGATCGATCGCTCCCGTTTCTCCTCCACACCCTTCCGTACCCTCCCCCTCCATGACTCAACAAGGCGCTCTCCCTCTCTCGTCGCGCGGGAATCTGATCTGTCAGTCAGCCACAAGAGATCGATCGGACGACTCTCTCTCTGACTGACAGAGAAAGGGACGGAAGGAGGAGGCAAGGGAAGCGTGGCGGTGGTGTGTACTGTTGGAGCGATCGTTCGGCTTTCCACTGGTACCGACTGGTGCCTCGTAACGCTTTCTCTCCCTCCGCGTGGCAGCCGTTACGACTTTGGGGTCTGCAGAAAAGGTGTTGGTGCTGGTCAGGATGGGTAAGGACAAGGGGAAGGGCCGGAAGAGGAGGGCCGAACCGACGGGCATCCGAAGGAGTGGGAGGGCGAGGAAGGCTGTGGATTACGCTCACCAGGAGAGGGTCGAGCTCTTCGTTGCAGGGGAGGATGACGGGAGGCCAACGACGACGACGTCCAAGTATAATCCAAAGCCAAGTCCTGCTGGAACCTCCTTCGTTTCATCCCTGACGCTGCCGGACACCAGTGGTCGCCCTCGCGACGCACATGGTTGTCTCGTGTTCCACGATCACCCTGAATTTAGGCCCAACCTCTCGCCGCAGCAGATGATCGCCAGCGGCGTGTTCGGAGGGTGCTATTTCCATCCCAAGGGAGGCAAGAAGGGCGTGAAGTACCCAAAGGGGATCCCGGCTTCCATGCTGTCCCACAAGGAGTACCCGCGAGAGTGGTTTGCTGGTCTCCCGGCCGCGATGTATATCAGCAGAAGGTACGAGATTGCCACGAACAAGTACAAAGTGAAGGCCGGGCAGGACCAAGCATATTGGGAGGAAAAGGGATGGATCCATCCTCTCGACCCCAGAGGGTGGTTTCAATGGTATACGAGATTCTTCCAGGGCAGAAGAACAGAGGACGACCAGAGGCAGATTTCGAGGTGGAGGGGCGTCACTGGCGCGAAAGGCCGGTGGAAGCGCTTCCTTCTGAACAAAATTGTGAACGCCAACGCGGCGCTCGATGACACGTCCGTCTCTCCCGTGGTTCGACAGACCCTCCTTCACTGGGCTTACGAGGTCACGGAGAGGGACTTGGAGCGCCACCTCAAAGGCAAGTGAGGCTCCTATGCCATATAATTAACGAAAACATTACAATTTTTTCCTTACGTCATTCTCTAAGATTCAAAGGTGCTACCAAAGTCGTAGCCTCCCGATCGCCAGAACCTCACGTGCTCTATTGGCACGCCCTGGTCGATCCTCTGAGGCTGAATTCCCAAATCCTTGAACCCCAAGGAAGATTCGTCCACCAGCAAGTCCGACTCGAGCTCGTCTATGTGGTCGGACGTGAGCATGGTGTGCGTGGGGATGGGGAAAGGTATCGCGGCCTGCAGTGCCGACCTCGGAGAGTCAAGAAGCTTCCCAACGGACGACGGGATGTTCAAGCTCCCGGAGGGCTCCCTGATCGTCTTCTCCACCAGGGCCACCAGCTCCTTCACCGTGTAGGTCTCCGGCCCACCGAACTCGTAGAGCTTCCCCTTGGACTCCTCGAACTTCAGAGTCTCCACAAAGGCCTTGACGACATCGTGGACGTACACCGGCTGCATCTTGGTGGCACCCCCGTCGTAAAGCGGGACGTAAGGCATCCTGCGCGTCATGAAGGCGTAGCTGTTCAGAAGCCTGTCCTCCACGCCCACGAGGGGCGCGAGGCGCATAATAGTAGCCTCAGGGAAGTGCTCCCTCACCGCCTGCTCGCCAGCGTATTTTGTTCTAAATTTCTTCCCCGACGCGTCCGGACTCGCCCCGACGCAAGAGAAGTGGTACAGCCTCTCGACTCCGGCCTCCTTGCAAGCCTTGGCGATGTTGCTCGCCATGTCCACGTTCACCTTCTCGAAGGAGTGCTTCCAGGTCTCCCTATCCCTCCCCAGCAAATTGATAACCACGTTGCTGTCTTGCACGTACTTCTTCACGGCATCCGGGTCGTTGGCGTCGTAAGGATCCAGAACAATCTGTCCGAGATCACCCATCAGTCGCAAGTGAGCCGTCGCCTGCTCCGTGCAGCGGTAAGGGATAATAACCTGCGAGCCTATCTTTCCAAGCTCGTTGACTACATATCGACCGAGAAACCCAGTCGCACCAAACACCGTCGCAGTCACCCCACTCACGGAGTGTCTCCCTCCGCCGAGGCTCCCTCCCGCGCGCAACGCTCCCGTCTCCACGGCGAGACTCTTCGTCGCTCCATAGCACAACCCTCGGCTCAATACACGCGTCGCCATCCTCTCTCTCTCTCTCTCTCTCTCTCACGCCGCCCGAACGCGAACGAACCCTAGAATACCCTGCGATCCAACACGAAAAAACGAAACGGAGAGAGAGAGAGAGAGAGGTGAGTTTGTGCCGAGGGCGAGGACGGGGACGGGGGTCTTGGCAAGAGGGAAGGGGATCAACGGAAGCGTCGTCTCGCCAGCTTTCGTTTGAGCCTTTGGTTGGAAAGAGGCGACGTCGTTTGGGTGGAGGGGGGAACGGAAAGGACTGAAACTTGCTTTTTTCTTTTTCATGGTGCTCGCATGAAACAGTTTTGGTGAGGGTGGAGACCGCCAAGACGAGGGGAGAAGGGAAAAGGAGCGATCGATTATCTCGAGAACTTTCGGTTGATCCCTTTTTCGGATTCAGTGGGTTTCATTTCGGCACGGAAAGAAGCAAAGAGGTAGTCACACCATGGCGTTCAACTGGGCAAAGTACGAGGCGTGGAGGAAGCACCCCATGCTGCAGCCACGATTAAGCAGCGCTGTAAGTACCACTGCGAACGATGACACGGGCTCTTTCCCTCGTTCGGCTTCGGGAGGGCCTCTAGCGCTGTCTCGGGAAAGCGCCCTTCGAAGCACGAAGCTGCAGGAGAGAGAGCGAGGAGAGTGTGTGTGTGTGTTTTGTTTGTTTGTGGTAGCGTTGTCCCGATTTGTGTATTGAAGGAGGCGTGAGAACTGACAGCAGTTCGTTCTTTTTCGTGGGTTCTTTTTCTCTTGGAAACTCGTTTGGGCGTGGCTGGCTGCTGTCGCAGGTTCCAGGGCTCGGCCTCGGCGTCGCCTTGTTCGGGGTTTACATGATAGCGGAGACGGCTATGAGCGCCGCGGGGGGCAGCAAGGACAAGAAGGGGCACCACTAGCTCGAAGGCTGCGAACCGTGACGACGGGGGAAAACGACTCTATTTTTATGACTTTGGTCGTCTGTTATAGATAAAAAAACATACATTATGTTACAGGTCGAGAGTGGTGGTTCGCTTTCCTTTCGAGTCCAAAAGAGATGCCCGCCCCCGTCTCTCTCTCTCTCTCTCTCTCTCTCCGCACTACGACGTACAGTTGGGCCCTCTTCTCCTCCACTTCACTCCACTTCACTTCACTTCACTTCACTTCGAACCTCCAGAAGTCGACTTCGATGTCCTTGCAAGCCTTCTTGTGAAACTTGTACGTCTTTGGCAAGTCGTACCGGAGCTCGGCAACCACCTGCGGGATCCACACCGATCCAAAGTGAAAGTGCAAGGTCGCGTGAGTCACGAACAAGCTCGCAACATCGCCCTCGTCCACACAGCACTTACCTGCGCTCTCTTGAAGCCGAGAACCTTCGTGGCGTGCCTCTGTATGTAAGACCGCGTCGAGCTCTGGACGTTCGAGCGAAGCGTGAGGGAAAGCCGCAAGCAGCAGAGCGTCAGTCATCGCAATCCTATCCTCGGCGGACCAAGGGAGTCAGAGAGGGAGAGAGAGCAGAGTTGTCCTACCTTGTGAAGGGAGTACACTGCCGACGTCGCTATTTGCGACGCGACTTTGAGGAATTCAATGTCGACGCCTTTCGTCCTCGTGCCAAACGGGGGGTTCGTGATCACAACGTCAGCTTTCAGCTTCTCACACATCTGTGGAACGAGCTCCAGCACGTCCGCGTTGACGAAATCAATGCAAAGGTCCTCTTCCCATGGGTTCAACTCGACCGCATTCTCCTGGGCAATGGCGAGGGCGTCCTTGTCGATGTCAATGCCGATGATGCGCCCACCCAAAATCGCCGCACCCACACCAAGCGCCCCCTTGACCCATCCAAAGCCCACCGCCAAAAACGAAACGAAACGACCAGGCAAGGCCAACGTCAGTTAGTTACTCAACGACTGCTGCTTCCGTGGATCTGTTCCGCTTGGCGGACGCCGCCTGCTGGGCAGCGACGGCGGACCATTCCCCCCTCGCCCCCCTCGCCGTCGACCCAAGGAGGTCTGCACTTACCGCGCCGCAACCCAAGTCCACAACTGTTGTGTCGTCAAAACCTTCGTACGAGTTGTGAATGGCGTGCAGGATGTGTGCCGCGATGTGCGGTCGAGTGGTGTACTGTTCGAGCTCGACCTTGGGCTCCTCGAACGGTTTGCAGTCCTGGAGCAAGGACTGCAGGTCTTTGAGCTTCATCACGGCAAGAACTCCTCGAAGCCAACAAGCTCCAGCGCCAGCGAGACACGTTTTTCGATTTTCTCCAGGTGACAGATGAGTGATAGAGCACAATACGCGCGATGGTTGAGGCTGAGCGGATTGGGCATAATACATTACATCTTGGCGTGGGCCGGGGCCGGCTTTGACCGACCCCCCCCCCCGAAGTTTTTTGCTTTCGCAACGGCAGTTAGATGAGCTTCATCTCAGGGTACTCGGTGATGAGCTCCTCCTGCGAGTACACGTCATCGGGATCCTGGGGCGTCCAGAAGAGCTCGACCGCCAGGATGCTGCTTGCTCTGAGGGATCCGAGCCTGTTCAGAGCGATCTTCATGTCTTCCTGGGACTCTATCTTGGGCAACTTGAGGTCCTGCTCACAAGCAACGATGAGGGTGACCACGATGAGCTCGTTGATGTCCGTGTAGCTCCCCCCTGTCTTCCAGTCCTTCTCGGGCCTCTTCCACTCCCGCTTGCCCTTCTTGCCCTGGACGTTGCTGCTGGTCTCGATCTCGAACTTTTGCCTCTCGCTCATTTCGAACTGGTTGAAGTACGTCTCCGTCCTGTCCTGCGAGTTTGTCCTCTTCCCCTGGGTGTTGCCGTACACCCAGTACTCGGGCGACCGGATCAGGGCGATGACGCTGTCCTGCATCAGGGCGTACAGCCCATTCCTGCTGCTGGTGTCCGCACTGTCCGCTATCTTGTCCAGGTCTCTCTGCACAAGCCTGGCGCTTCCAAGCAAACCTATTTGTATCTGCGCGACCGAATAGCCCTTCTCACCCCCACCGAGGTTGATGAGAGCCTTGTCGCTGTTGGCGCTGTAGATTCCGTACCCCACGACGCCGGCGAAGAGGAGAATCGGCAGGACTGACGCCATCGTGATCTCGGAGGACCCCCCCTTGCCCTTCGCGCTCCCAGCAACCCTCTTTGGCCCGCCACCGTCGAGCTCCCTCACTCCGTCGCCATCCCCCCTCCCCCTCCGTCTCAGGGCCTTGGTGCCTCCGCTCTTCGGAAGCTTCCCCTTGAAGAGGTTCCCGCCCACGTGTCCCGCCGTCCTCGCCGCGTATGACCTCGCGCTGGCGCCGAGGAACGCCCCTCCGAAGATGCCCGAACCCAAGAGCGAGGACAAGAAACTCCTTCCTCCCCTGGTGTCGTCGCTCCCTTCCCCTCTGCCGAGGCCGTTGGAACGAGCGCTCGTGGTGCGGCTGCCCCTCGTCAGGGCAGATCTCGTCGACTTGGCCGGCTTCGAGACCCACGCCCGGGGTCCTCCTCGGAGTAGTACTCCCGCGGCTGCCATGGCGCGAGAGATTATGAAGAACGAGGAAGGCGATCTCGATCTCCAGGAGGACCTTTGGATGGAAAGGGAGGGAGGCAATGGAGGAGGAGGCCTTGCTTAGGTACAAAGAAACAAACAGATGATTGGTGTGTTTAATGAAATGACAACAAAACTTTTTGGCATACTATACAAACTCACGTCCGCGCACGACAGAGCAAGAGAGAAACAAAATTGTCCCGCACGGTCTACTCCTCTTCCCACTCCCCGTCGTCATCGCCGCTATCATCGGCCTCCTCCTCGATTTCCTTGAGCAGGTGTTGCATCTCGACGTCCTCCCTCGGTGGTGTCGCCGTGCCCTTGCCGGCCTTGTTCCTGGGCACCAGGGGCTTCATCTTGCAAATCAGGGCGAAGAAGGCGCCCACGATGGAAAGCGCACAGTGCACATACATGGCAGCCGCCTGCTGCTTCAGGTTGTTGCTCTGCACCAACCCGAGAGGAAGGGGGCCAAGGGCACTGCCCACCACCATCGAAGAGTACCCGAGCCCCGATATTTTGCCCAAGTGCTTCCTTCCGAAGAGGTAGGCGTGCACAATACCGTACAAGTTGTTCATGGAGCCGCTGGAGACTCCGAACACGAAAGCGGAGAGGATCGTGACCGGAACGGATCTGTTCACGCTGAACAGGAAAATCGAGGAGCCCTGCAAAACCAGGGCGGCCGAGATGATCCACTTGGGATTCACTCTGTCGAAGAGGTACCCGATCACCAGATTCATGACGCTCGATGTGATCGCGCACGTCAGGTAGACAGTAGGCACCACCGAGTCCATGACCTTGGTGTCCGCATGCAAGTCTCTTCGAATGATTGAAATCAGGTGAAAGAACACCCCGGTCGCGTTGAAGGTCCACACGGAGCACCCCAGCGTCACCGCGTAAAAGTCCAGCGTCCTCAGCGCCTCCCGAAGCGTCTTGCCCTCGAGCTCCCTCTCCTTGCTCGGCCGGTCGGCCGCGTCATCGTCTCCGGAGGCCCCCCGAGCGGCATCCGCGCGCAACGAGTACATCTCGGGCGTCTCCAGGAAGAACACGGAGCACAGGGGCACGAAGAAGACGAGGACGAACGTGCCTATCGCGGCAAAGGTCAGCCTCCACCCGATGTTCTCGCAACTCACCCTCGCCAGAACGGGAAGAAGTCCGGTCTTCGTCAACGATACTCCGGCCCCCGATATTCCTTGCATGAGGCCCCTCTTCTGAATCCACCAGTTGCTGATCAGGTTGGTCCCGATGAGCTGCATCCCTCCCTGCCCCAGAAACCTCAACAAGTAGAAGAACACCGTCAGCAGGACGGGCTCTGACACAACGCTGCCCAGAACTATGCACACCAGACCCATCAGCGTGGCGTTCAGCATCCCAGCCCACCGCAGCCCGAGTCGGTCCATCGCCCAACCGAGTCCAGGAATAGTCGAGGCGGACAGCAAGGTGGCCGAGGAGTACAGGACGCTGCGGCCGATGATCGCACAGAACGCAAAAGCCAAGGCGAAAGCGAAGCGGTCAGTCTCACAAAAGATGTGGATGCTGATAAGAAAAGAAGAAGAAGAAGAAGAAGAAGAAGAAGAGTGCACGCAAGCACACGTACCTCGTCGTGCTCCTCTTCACCCCCAAGTCGGCCTCGATGTAGTCCAGAACACCACCCAGGAAGGCCGTCTGCCCCACAGAGGTGAGCGCCTTGGTGAGCGTCCCGATCAATATGATGGCATAAGCATACCGATTCCCGAACCGCCGCGCGAGCTTCAGTCCGACTTTCGTCGGCTTCCTCTCCTCCGACTCTCCGAGGACGCGAGACGAGAGTGCCTTCCACTTGATCTTCCCATTGTCGCTGTCGACCCTCTTCATCTCTCCCACCCGACCCGTGCGTGCTCGTCCTGGCTGCTGGGCGCCAAGAGCCTCATATTCTGGATCAGCTGCTGCTGCAGCGATGAAAGATGCTCCATCATCGAGCATGTCGAGACAGACCAAAGGAAGGAAAGCAACTTAATAAATGACACGATAGGATAACAAAACTTTTGGCATACTATACAAGAATGGAGTCCTCCCGCACGGTCTACTCCTCTTCCCACTCCCCGTCGTCATCGCCGCTATCATCGGCCTCCTCCTCGATTTCCTTGAGCAGGTGTTGCATCTCGACGTCCTCCCTCGGTGGTGTCGCCGTGCCCTTGCCGGCCTTGTTCCTGGGCACCAGGGGCTTCATCTTGCAAATCAGGGCGAAGAAGGCGCCCACGATGGGCGGGACGCACAGGGCGTACATCACCATCGTCTGCTGCTTCAGGTTGTTGCTCTGCACCAACCCGAGAGGAAGGGGGCCAAGGGCACTGCCCACCACCATCGAAGAGTACCCGAGCCCCGATATTTTGCCCAAGTGCTTCCTTCCGAAGAGGTAGGCGTGCACCACGCCGCTCATGTTGTTCATGCAGCCGTTCGACACCCTACGTGATCGCATCGGGGAGAAGAGAAGGAGCGGATGTCAGAACACAAGGAGCCGTGGAACAGTGGGGGAAAAGAACTCACCCGAAAACGAAAGCGGAGAGGATCGTGACCGGAACGGATCTGCTCACGCTGAACAGGAAAATCGAGAGGCTCTGCAAAACCAGGGCGGCCGAGATGATCCACTTGGGGTTCGCTCTGTCGAAGAGGTACCCGATCACCAGGGTGAACACGCTCGATGTGATCGCGCACGTCAGGTAAACGTGCGGCACCACCGAGTCCATGACCTTGGTGTCCGCACGCAAATCCGTTTGAAGGATCACGATCAGGTGAAAGAACACCCCGGTCGCGTTGAAGGTCCACACGGAGCACCCCAGCGTCACCGCGTAAAAGTCCAGCGTCCTCAGCGCCTCCCGAAGCGTCTTGCCCTCGAGCTCCCTCTCCTTGCTCGGCCGGTCGGCCGCGTCATCGTCTCCGGAGGCCCCCCGAGCGGCATCCGCGCGCAACGAGTACATCTCGGGCGTCTCCAGGAAGAACACGGAGCACAGGGGCACGAAGAAGACGAGGACGAACGTGCCTATCGCGGCAAAGGTCAGCCTCCACCCGATGTTCTCGCAACTCACCCTCGCCAGAACGGGAAATACCCCTGTCATGCTGAGAGACAACCCAACGCCCGATATTCCTTGCATGAGGCCCCTCTTCTGAATCCACCAGTTGCTGATCAGGTTGGTCCCGATGAGCTGCATCCCTCCCTGCCCCAGAAACCTCAACAAGTAGAAGAACACCGTCAGCAGGACGGGCTCTGACGCAATGCTGCCCAGAACTATGCACACCAGACCCATCAGCGTGGCGTTCAGCATCCCAGCCCACCGCAGCCCGAGTCGGTCCATCGCCCAACCGAGTCCTGGCAGGGTCGATGCGGACAGCAAGGTGGCCGAGGAGTACAGGACGCTGCGGAAACGAGAGGCGAAAGCGAAGCGGTCAGTCTCACAAAAGATGTGGATGCTGATAAGAAAAGAAGAAGAAGAAGAAGAAGAAGAGTGCACGCAAGCACACGTACCTCGTCGTGCTCCTCTTCACCCCCAAGTCGGCCTCGATGTAGTCCAGAACACCGCCCAGAAAAGTAGTCTGGCCACAAGCTGACAGCGCCTTGGTGAGCGTCCCGATCAGCACGATGGCGTACGCATACCGACTGCCGAACCGCCGCGCGAGCTTCAGTCCGACTTTCGTCGGCTTCCTCTCCTCCGACTCTCCGAGGACGCGAGACGAGAGTGCCTTCCACTTGATCTTCCCGTTGTTGCTGTCAACCCTCTTCATCTCTCCCACCTGCGCGTCGTGTTGCGCGTCGCGCGCGCGGCGTCCACGTCGTCCTCGCACGCACGCACAAACCCTCTGCGCGAACCCTCCCCCTCGTCCTCCTCCACAAGCTCCCCTGCTGCTGCAGAGCCTCGTTCCCTCGATTCGTCCCAACCCACGCAAACGAACGCCAAACTCTTCAAGCGAGGCGTCGCTCGAAAGCTCTCGAGACGCGGGATCGCAAAATGAGTCAGGCTCGCCGCCCCCACGCCACCTCTTAAGCGCCCCAAAGGCAAAGCACTCGCCTCTCTCTCTCTCTCTCTCCCTCTCTCTCTCTCCCTCTCTCTGTGCTGGCCAGGCGACAGCCACAGAAAAAAAATTCCCTCGAGATGCGATCCGATCCATGCTTCCCGTAACGCACGAGCGGCGGTTAGGTTTGTGAGAGAGGCGATCTCGGTCTCGGTCTCGGTCTCGGTGAAGAAGCTTGAGTTGGTTTGTTTGGAGAGTTCGTTCAGCGGGATGCCTCTGTTCCAGAGCGTGTTGAACACGGAGTCGCTCCGCCGGAGGAGGAGGGAGGAGGGTCCTGGCGGGGGGGAGGAGAAGAGCGAGCCGAGCGGGGAGGAGAAGACGGACGGGGCGAAGGCGAAGGGGAAGGGGAAGATCTTGACGAGTTCCGCGGAGGAGGACAGGGCGCCGGACATTTTCGACACGCACGTGGGGCCCTTCCTCGAGAGGTACGTTCTGTGGTGCCAGAAGAAGGGCGTCATTCTGGGGTGGATCCCCGGGTTGGTCGGAGTGGCAGCCTTCATCGCTGTGGCCATGGTGGGGGGCTCGCTGCTGGGCTGGGCAACTGGCCAAGGGATCATCAAGGTCCTCGACTATTTTGGCCTGGTCGAGAAGCTGAGAGCGAGCTTCGATGCGCTGGACGGGGCGTGAAGGAGGCGAGTCGCCGGCAGCGGAGGCGGAGGGAAACCACACATAACTCTCTCTTTACACATTCAAGAAGTGCTAGCGTTCCTGTTTTTTTCCCCCGTTTCGTTTCTCAGAACTGCGCCGCTTGGATCAGGTCCAAGTCCGAGGGAGCCATGGGCACCAGAGTGGCGATGGAAAAGGTCAGCACGGCGGCGGCAAAGAGCATCCTGTTCGTGTCCACCCCCGTGACTTGGTTCTTGTAGTATTGCTCCGGCATCCTCTGGCAGAAAAGGACGTACAGCCCGAAGGGGAGACTCAGGGTGCTCCCCAGGAGGCCAAACCCGAGTCCCGCGTACGTCAGTATCGCAGAGATGCTGAGGGCCCTCTTGCCGTAGGCGGACTGGACGATCCTCCCCCCGTCGAGAGACCCGACGGGGAGGGCGTTGAGGGCCGTGCAGACAAGGCTGCACCAGCCCGCGACGACGGTCGGGTGGACCATCACTTGGGACTTGGCCATCGCCGCGGAGCCCACGAACGTTTTGGCTAGGGTGCCCAACAGGACCGAGCCCTGGAAGAGCACCGAAGGCACCGGAATCAAGTTCTGCGCGCCCTGGTCCATGCTCATGATCAGCCCGTAGAGGAAGAGGGCGCTGGAGACCGCGCCGCTTGCCGCCAGACCCCCGTAGGCCACGTCGAACATGTCCGACCTCGTTTTGCAGAGGGACTTGAACTGCGTGATGGAGCCAAAGAGGCCGATCTGGCCGTTCGGGATGATGAAGCTGGGGCCCAGCTTGAGGCCCTTGAACTTGGCCACGACCCTGTGCCCAAAGTCGTGTGCGAGCTCCGCGCCAAAGATGGAGGCGGAGATCGGGGCGGCCGCCTTGACCAGGGGCAAGGGGTCCCAGTTGGCGAGCAGATTCTGAAGGCTCTCCTGGTTCTCCGACGTGCCGCTCTTCATCGTGGCGTCTACGATCTCCTGGGGGACCATGAAGAGCTCCGCGCCGATCCCGACCTGCATGCAGCTCAGGGCTCCTATGACGGCAAGCAGGATGCTCACGATGATCTGGCCCTTTGTCGTCTCCGGCGGCTTGGCTACCTGGGCGGGAAGCAGCAAGAAAGCGATCCTCTCCCTCCCCTTGAGGTCCTCGTATTCGTCCGCGTCCGGGTCCTCGATGACCAGGACCTCGTACTTGTCCGGGAACAGCTTCTTGACCTCGCTCTCAACCTTCTGGAACACGGCCTCCACCTCTCCTCTGAGGTTCCCCTTGAAGAGCATCCCACCGACAATGTCGTCGTTCGGCGTCATCTCCGTCACCCAAAACGTCTCGGCCCCAAAGACTTTCTCCTTCATCACCTTGCAGTCGTCCCTGCTCACCTGGTTCTCCATCTCCTCCGGCTTGAGCAGCTCCACGAGCTTGTCAAACTCCTTTCGGAGGCTCTCCTCGGAGCTCTTCTCGCCCCCCTGCTTCACCTCGTTGACGATCTTGGAGATCTGCTCGGCGGCAGACCTCACCTTCTCCGATTCCTCGTCCTTCCCCTCCTGCCGGGGGGACGAGCCCTCGCCCTGGCCTCCAAAGTACCCGCCGCTCCCCTGCCCCTGGGACGAGGAGGGTGCCTTGCCGTCCGCGCTCGCAATCTTCGACAAGATATCGGGATTAAACTCCACCTTGAGCGGCTCGTCCCGCTTCTCGACCTCCTCGGCCTCCTCCTCCACGCCCAGGATGGCGTCAAGGTCGGTCAGCGTGCGCATGACGGACTGCTCGCCGGAGACGGACGCGGTGGAAGACCCCTTCTCGGTGGTACCGGGCTGCGTTCGCACCTCCTCCTTCCCCTCATCGTCATCGAAAGCGCGGGGCCGTCCCGCCCTCCTAAAGTTCCGCCGCGGCGCGGCGGGCAGCCTCGCCCTCGAGCGAGGACCCGTCAGGCCGCTCGTGGTGCAGACGCCCCGGCAAGGCACGCAGGTCGTCGTCGGCCTCATGGTGTCACGACGAGCGCAACCCAACCCAACAAAGCAGACACAGACAGACGGGTGATGATTGTTCTCCTGGCCAGGAGTGGTCTTTTAGGGAATGGGAGGCTGGAGGATGGGACAGAGAGAAGCGGAAACGGCTGAATGGTAAAGGTTGTAAAGGTCTTGAAAATGGATTTAACTCCCCACCTCAAAGGGTTGGGGGCTCTCGTGCAAAGGGGAACGTTCGCCGAAAAGTTCAAGAGGCGTCATGCATTGGTCTGCGTCGATCAACCATTGAAGGCAAAGTCGAAGGCCAAGGCAGCGTTTCCATCTGCAATCTCAAGGGCCTGAACGAACGCGTCGGTCTGTTGTTCCTGTAAGAGATCAAGAGCGTTGCCCGGGGCCGCGTTCTGGTCGGCAAGGCCCTTGGATCCTGCGCCGGCGGCACCGGCAAGGGAGTTGCTTATGCCTCCGGATACGGGTGATCCAACACTGCTGCCATCGTACGCCTGGGTCGAGGAGAGCTCGAAACCGGATGCGCCGGCGACGTCATCAACGGATCCGGCCGTGTACCTTCCGTGGGCGTTTCCGTGGCCGCTCACGAGTGGGGGTGGGTAAAGCAGGCGAAGATTGCTGAACTCGGAGTTTCCTCCTGTGGTCGCCGAGGTCTGCTTCGTGCCTCCCAATTTCATCGTCATGGCCACGGAATCCGCTCCTGCCGAGGCCCTCGCAAACGTCAGGGGCTCCTCTTCGACCCTTGCAAGGGTGAACGCTGGGAGAGGACGACGAAGAAGTGTTGGCGGTGTCAGCGGAAGCAGGGGAAAACCTAGAGATCGATGAGATGATGGCACTTACAGTCGCTCAGTGACCCCTGAACGGCTCCAGGGAATGCCCCCGGGTCCGAAAAGTTGGCGAATGGGGCGTACCCCGCGGTCGAAGCAGTCGCCGCGCTGCCCACGGATAAGCCGAAGGTGGAAGCCGCATCCGCGCCCCCGGACCCATAGTTGCTGACCTTGACGAAAGTCGGAGTCGTGCTCGAGCTGTGATCGAGCAGCTTCCTTCCGATCGGACTGAACGGAGTGTACTGGTCGAAGAGGTCTTGAGTGAAAATTATACCCGATTGGTCGGTATTGTCCTCGAGCATCTGCAGAATGTCACTCGTGCTCCTGAGCAGGCCGGGATAGAATCCCCCGGCCGCCCTCTGGCGGGCTACAGTTTCACTTAAGGCGCCAATGAATCCATCTTCTAGATCGAAGTCCTTGACTGCCCTGGAATCGGTGGCCTGCGCTCCCTGACTGAAGAGGAAAGCAGCAGGATTCGGCGAGAAGGCGGAACCGTGGAAGCTCCCGAACCCGTTCGCCTCGGCAAGCTCGCCAGGTTCAAAATCCTGAGACATGGCCTTGGTCTGCTGGAAAGACTCCGCGTCGGCGGCAAAAATCACGGGAGTCCCAACAAGGGCGGAGGACTTGGCCCCACCCTCCGAGAGGGTGTCCGTGGGGCCGCGTTGGGCCTCCGAAAAGCCGTAGTTCACGTTTCTCGCCAACGCCATTGGTGGGGCATCTCTCGAACTATTGCCGACCGCGAGGGAGATGCCGATGGCCGTCTGCGTGGATACCCCGAGGCCGTCATTCTGATTGGCATAGACGGACCCGTGGCCCTGGACGTTGGCCCTCCCGAGTTCTGCACCGTAGGTGCTGGCGGAGGACACGCCCAGCAACAGGGCCAGGAGGCAGAGCTTCGAGGTGGTGGGCATGGTGATGGTGGTGGTTGGTGTTGTTGTTCGTCGTCAGGGCGTTGGGTGGCTTCGTCAAGTCGCGAGGACGGACGTGCTTGTTGTTCGGCAGGGGGCGCCGGGCGTTCCGCGACTTCTGACGAGACGAACGGAGCGGCATCGTGGCGCGGACACCCGAGCCGCCGGGGCGAGTCTCGCGGCAAAAAACGCACCCACGCGCGTAACGCTCGTAACGCGCGGTACAGAGATCTCTGTGCTGTTGTAGATTCAGATCTTCGATGGGAGACGTTAAATCAGGTCGGCTTGTCGGCTGTCCTTGGGATGAATGCCAACTCCGAGGAGGACGAGGACGAGGCGAGGCAAAGACGACCACCTGTTTCGTTGTCTTGTCTTGAAAACTTGAGAGTTGTGCGGGTATTACAATGCGTTGGTTCTTTTATCAGATAAACAAACTTTGTTTTATCCCACCATCGCGCTTTTCCTGTCCTCCCCCTCCTTCCTCTTCCCTCAGCCTTCCTCTTCAGCGCCCCGTCATCGGGGGGACGAGGCCGCGAGCGTAGTTGTGCGCGTTGACGTACGCGATGGTCTCCAAGTCCGGGAGGAGGGTCTCGAACCCGGGGGCGACCCCGGCCTCCTCCTCCGCGATGGACTGGGAGACCACGAACTCGGGCCTGGCGACCACCTTGGACGCCATGACCCCCCTGACGATCGGGATGTCCTCCGGCTGCGCGGTGGCGTGGCCGCCGAAGCCGCCGGTCGCGCTGCCGGAGCCGGGGGCCCAGGCGCCCGGGTGCTTGGAGGCCTCCGAGGACTGGCTCGTCCTCGCGTCCACCGCCCTGCCGGGGGAGGTGGCCCCCGCCCCGGAGAAGCCGAACTCCGCCGCGAGGCTGTCCCCCGCGGCCTCCGAGATGCCCCCGCTGACCGAGTTGCCGCCCGCGAAGAAGCTGCGCCCGGGCTCTCCGAGGGAGATCCCGAAGCCGTTCGTCTGGGAGGCCGAGGTGGCCCTCCCCTTGACGGCGTGGGCCGCCCTGTGCCCGCGGTGGGGGAGGTGGCCCCACGCCTCTGCGCTCGTCGCGACAAGGACGGCGGCGAGGGCCAGGAGCCCGATCGCGCGCTGGATGGTCGCCATCGCCAAGTGGTGTTGTCTCGTCGTGAAGGAAAGAAGCGCTCCGAGAAGTCCGCGCGCGCCTTGGGTCGTCGCGCTGCCCCCTGCAGATTTTGACAGCCAAAGACTCCAGGAAAATCGAAAAAGGAGTGTCCAAAAAAAAAAAGCGATTGTGCTGTATAACGCGCAGTTTTCCCTGGAGGCCCATGGGGGGGGGGCACCGCTCCGCGCGCGCGCAGAACGGCGCGATCCCCGTCGTCGGAGCAAAGGGAAAAAGCACTGAAACCGCCCGACACCACCATCATGAGTTCTGCACAACCACCGAAGAGAAGAACCCTCCCCCTCCCCCCCCTCGCGGCGGCGGCCCTGCTGCTGGGGGTCCTCCTGGCGTCGCCCCCGGGGGCCATGGCCGACTTCCAGGTCGGCGGCCAGCTCGGCACCGCGCTCCAGACGAGTTCGGTGACGTACGGCGGGTCCTCCAAGTCTGGGGGCCGCGCCCTCGGCCTGGCTTACGGCAGGGGCGACCGTTACCAGGGGACCGACGCGATCAGCGACGGTTACTCCACGGCCCACGGGTTTGGGTACGCCAAGGAGGACTCGGCCGGCCACGCGGTGAGCGGGATCAATGGCAAGGGCGAGACCTCCGTGCAGGGCAGCCAGCACACGCTGTGGGAGTCCAACCCGCACGGGGACGGGGGTGTGGCGTCCGGCGCCTTTGACGCCAACGCCAACGCTCTCGAGGACCGCGCCGTGTTCGCCACCGCCTCCCAGTTCTCTGACACCGAGAGCCTCGGCGGGTTCGGGGACGGCCTGGCGGTCTCCGCCGCGGCGGCCACGGCCGTCGAGGTGGCGGACCGGGACGAGCTCCTGGACTTTGGCAGACCGGTTCCGTTGCAGGGCCGCGCCCGGGCCGCGGACGGGGTCAGGTCCGGCCTCAACCCCCTCTTCAACGGGCACAACCCCTTCGGCAGCTACTTTTTAGCCACCGGCAGGTAGGAGAGGCGGAATGCTCAAGCGCCGCTCGCAAGAAGAAGAAGAAGAAGCAAGCTGTAATGTACGAAGCTCAACCCCACCCCCAACCCTCCAACCTCACAAGCAGCACAGCATCCTCAGGGCGTCCTCCTCCACGTCGAGCTGGGCCCCCTCGCGCCCGCCGTTCTCGGCCTCCCTCTTTGCCGTGGCCCTGGCCTCCAGCTCCACTACCTGCTCCCAGGGGTGGGCGAACAGGTTCCTCACGTGATACGGCACGACGCTCGGGTTGGCCTCCACGAAACCCACCAGGATGAACCTCTTCCCCTTGGTGATCTTGCGGCCAGCGTGCAGCACGGTCCCCGAGTGCACCACGCAGTCCCCCTGGCTGATCTCCACGGTCCTGTCCGTGTGCTTGAAGTACGTCCCGCCGCCCTCGAACCCCGTCTCGGGGTTGAGCAAGATGTTGAAGCTCAGGATGCTCCCGTCCCGGTGGAGCTCGAGGCCCGCCTGCTTGCCGTCGCCCCCCTCCCCCGCCTCGTACTTGACGAAGAACAGGTCCTTGAAGAACAGGTCGCTCTCGGACAGGAACCCGAACCTCGCCGCCAGCTCGGACAGCAGGGTCCTCCATAGGACGCGCCTCAACTTGCTGTCCAGCTTGGGGACCTCCAGCAGGGGCAAGTCCACAGTGGAGTACGCCGAGTGGCGCTTCGTGTGCCACCCGATGCCCAGGCCGGTCATCTCCTCCCGCAGGCACATCAGCACGTCGTTGCACATCTTCCGCGTCCAGAACCCCTCGAGGACGAGCACTTTTCGCTTCAGGCTCGCGTCGTTCAGCAACCTCTTCCTCCTCGCGGCTGGCGAGTCCTCCTCCACGTGAACCCTCTCCCTGAACGAGCTCTCCACCTCCTCGAGCGTGTTCAGCCCCCTTCCCTCCCCCCGCACCCCGAAGCGCGTCGGCAGGACCCTCCTCTCGTCCCACTCCATCTAAAGTAAAACCACACCTGCCTTGCCAAGGAAGAAGGATGAACACACAACCTGGTGATTCCTTCCTCCCTCTCCCTCTCCTCCTCCTCCTCCTCCTCCTCCTCCTCACAAAAAAAGAAATAAATATAAAGTAAAACCCCTCGGGCCGAAGCGCCACCCGCCCCAACCTTCAGCTGAGGACGCCGCCCTCGCCGTCCTCCTCCTCCTCCTCCTCCTCCGTCGTCCTCGTCGTACCGCGCCGATCGGACGAGTTCACCATCTGTCAGTTGTTGGCGGGCGATCGCGATCGTCATGGTGCGCACCCTCAAGCGGAGCGCACCGGTGAGGAGGAGGGTCGCGCCGGACGCGGAGGGGAAGGAGGTGGGTCTTGGCGACGCTTCGCTCCGTTTCGACTCTCTCTCTCTCTCTCTCTCTCTCTCTCTCTCTCTCTCTCTCTCTCTCATTCTCTGACCGACCTTTGTTTGTTTCTTCCCTCTTGGACGATGACGACGACGCAGGTTGTCGATGCGGTGCCTGCCTCGAGGAAGAGGAAGGCGTCTCGAGCTCCGGCGGACGCCCAGGAGACGGAGGAGAGGTTCGTGGCGACGTTTCCGGAAAAGGACGAGCCAGGAACGTCCTCGTTCGAGTTGGCTCGGCAGGAAGTGGAGGTCGAGCTCAGCGCGAGGGGGGACGGCGGGGAAGCGGCCTCGACGTCCGAGCGGAGCGCTTGCGGCGATGGGAGGTACGCCCTCGAGCTCCTGGTAAAGCCGAACAGGCTGTACAAGAGGAAGAAGCTGAGCGGGGACACGACCTGCCTGCAGTGCGTTCTCTCCGACAGGGCGGAGGGGACCAGTGGGGTGTGCACCATCTCCAACTTCGCCGGGAGCCACAACGAGGTGCGGTCGCTAGTCCAGTCGCTGGGCCAGGGGCTGCTGAGGCTGCGGGACATCAGGCTGGACGAGTGCAGCACGAGTGCGAGCAGGAAGAGGCTCGGGTTCTCGATCGCCCTGTGGGAAGAGGCCTTCGCCCTCAGGCCCAGCTTTGCCTACGACAAGCCGAGGCGGAACCAGGTGGCGCGGGCGTCCCTGCTTCGCTCGGCCCTCAAGTTCGTGAGGCCAGATTTCTTCTCCGTTGGACGGGGCCCGGAGACTCGCGCCGCCGCCGCCGCCGCGATGGAAGCCTCCCTGGGCACGGCGGGCAAGCCAAAGGACCACCTCGAGCTCGCCATGCACACGGTGGGGCAAGGGGGCGAGCAGATCAACACGGCGCTGCTGTACGCGGCGATTGCCCCGCAGAGCCAAGAGGCAGGGAGCTCGAAAGGGGACGAGAGGGTGGACTCGATCCAGGGCTTGGTTCCGACGCTGAGGGCGTACCAGAAGAGAGCGGTTTCCTGGATGCTGGAGAGGGAGGAGTCCTTCGGGGAGCCCCAGGAGGGCAGCTTCATATGGAAGAAATGCGGGGACTTGGGAGGAAGGGAAGAGGCTTACCTCAACGTTTACACGGGCCAGGTCTCCAGGCAGGCTTACCCCGCGGAGATCAGAGTGCCAGGGGGCATCCTCGCGGACGAGATGGGCCTCGGCAAGACCGTGGAGGTTCTCGCTTGTATCCTATCGAACAGGTGCCCCGGGGGCGTGAAGAAGGAGGAGGGGGACGGGGTCGGCGGCGAGAAAGTGGCGGCAAGCCTCGTTGGGAAGCTGGAAGCGGAGGATCGCTTCGCCCACGGATCAGACGGCCAGTACGACGGTGCCGCAAGCATGACGTGGGTGTCCTGCGACGATTGCCGCGCTTGGATCGAGCTCAAAGAGACGGGGTACAAGAGCCAGGCGGACGTGCCGAGCAAGTACATTTGTGGCGAATGCGTCAGAAACCGGGCCAAGGACGCATCGCTCCTGCACGAGCAGTGCAAGACCACCCTCATCATCTGCCCGGATCCCATCCTGGAGCAGTGGGAGGAGGAGCTGGAGAAGCACACCCATCACGGCTTCTTGAGGATATTCACGTACTCCGGGCAGAAGGCCTCGCTCAGCACTGGGGGGAATCCGGACGACGTCGTCACTGCGCAGGTGCTGTCGGAGTACGATGTCGTCCTGTCCACTTACAGCGTGCTCGGGGCAGACATCCACAAGGACGCCGACATTGTCGATACCCTCGAGGAGAATCAGAAGTCCCTGAGGTACGCAAAGAGGTATCAGAAAGTTCCGACGCCCCTGACGAGGCTCAAGTGGTGGAGGGTCTGCCTGGACGAGGCCCAGATGGTGCAAAGCGGGACCGCAAAGTGTGCTCAAATGGCACTGAAGCTGGCGACCAAGTTCCGCTGGTGCGTCACGGGAACCCCGATCAACAAGGGTCTGGAGGACCTGTACGGGCTCATGATGTTCTTGCAAGCCCATCCATTCGACTACAGGTACTGGTGGAACATGCTCGTTCAGAACTCGTGTGAGCTGGGGTCGACCCAGGGGTTCTCGAATCTCACGGGGCTGCTGCAGCCCAGCTCGGGGGGAATCATGTGGAGAACGAGGAAGGTGGACGTGAAGGAGGACTTGAACCTTCAGCCTCAGCTGGTCAAGATCACAAACTTGGACCTCTCTGCAGTCGAGCGGCACTTTTACAAGCAGCAGCACCAGGAGTGCTACGACGTTGCGGTAGCCGCTCTTCCTCGGGGCGTGATGCTGAGCAAGTCGACCAGCGAAGACGAGGAGAGAACCCTGGGGCCCCGAGCAGCATCCAAGGTATTTGCGAAGCTGCTCCGCCTCCGGCAGGCGTGCTGCCACCCCCAAGTCGGCTCCCAAGGAATACGCGCGCTGTCTCAGAGCTCCAAGCCACTCAGCATGGAGGAGATCCTGGACATGATGATCGAGAAAGCCAAGGTCGACGCCGAGGACACCTTGAGAATAGTGATCTTCTGCCTGAACGGCTTGGCCTCCATCTTTCAGTTAGAGGGAAGCAAGAAGGATGCAGTCCTGGCGTACAGGGAGGCCCTTCAGTACTCTGGAAACCATGTCCAGTATGGCATCAAGACGGATTCCCTCCAGAAGTTGCACACGCTTCACAACCTGTCCTCGCTTTTGCTGCAAGGGAGTATTGCTGGAATTGCCCCGACCCTCAGGGACTCTCAGCTGGGCGCAGAAGCAAAGGCGCTGAAGAAGGACTACCTGAGAAATGCCTCGAGCCGTCTGATTCTAGCAAACACGGACTTCCTGGCAAGGAAGGACAAAGTCGCGTACAGCGAGGGCCAGAAATTTGGGATGAACTGGTGGATCGAGATTCTCACGCAGATTGAGCGGGACGGCGACAGCGCCACCTCGAGGCAGTTTTTGGATCAGATCAAATCCAGGCTGAGTGACCGGACGGCAGTGGGAACGAGCATGCACGGCAGAAACTCCTCGTCGCTGGTCCACAGGTTCGACAGCATCGGTGGACTGAAGTACTTGCTGAGCGTGGAGCTGAGAAGCATCTTCGATGCAAGGGAAGAGGCGATCAAAGAACTGTCCAAGCTCGAGAGCGAATGCCAGAAGGAGTCGCCCAGCTTTATCTACGAAGTCTCTCGGTGTGGTAAATGCAGGGGGGAGCTTGGAACAAGCCTGGTTCATTGCGCCTACTGCAGCTTGGACGATTTGCTGATGAGGTACGAGGCCAGAATATTCTCGCTGAGGACTCAGGCCACGAAAAAGGGGACCATTCTGAACGCCGAGGACGCGACCAGAGCCCAGGAGTCCGCGGGGGGCTTTGCCGGGGGCTGGGGCAGAATGGCAGGGAGAAGCGTCCAGGGGGATTCGGGAGCCAGGCGGGAGCAAGACACTGCGGATTTGGGGAGGGGGGCGAGGGGGAGGACTGGTAAGACGGTCGCCCACGCCGACGTGTTTCACGCTCCCAGTGAAGCTGAAGTCATTCTAGACTACCTGGCCTCTGTCGCCTCCAAGGGAAAGTTCAGAAACTTGAGCTTGTCCAAGTCCAAAGGTTTCGAGCAACTTGTGAAAGACCACCTCTTGCTGCTGGAAAACATGAGGAACGAGTTCAAGCCCGCCAGGGCTTACGCCTTGGCCCAAAGGCAATACGTCTACTCGTTCGACGAGCTGGAGATGGCGATGATGAAGATGCAGCTGAGGGCGGAGGGCGAGGAGCTTCTGCACGATCACGAGAAGTATTTCAAGCTCTACAGGAGCGAGCTGGTCGTGAGGAACAAGGAGCTGAGCGACGAGAAGATCGTAGCGCAAGCGGATCTCACTAGAGCCGTCGGCACATTGAGGTACCTCGAGGGCCTGGCAGCGGCGAAGAGGAGAAGCAGGCAGGGGCTTGCGAGGGGCGAAGAGCCCGACGAGGACTCGATGTGCCTTGTCTGCCAGGAGGGCATCACGGGCAACACGGCCGTCTTGTCTTGCGGCCACTTTTTCTGCAGCAAGTGCGTGACTGCCCTCATCGCGCGGTCCCGCCCAGGCCCCGGTGGCCGGAGAACAAGGGAGGACCTCAGGAGGAGGAAGATCTTGTGCCCAACTTGCAGGTCTTCGATCTTCGTCTCTGAGATCGCCTATGCGGGCGACGACAGGCTGACGCAGGACCAGGAGGAAAACGACGAGGATCGCGACGAGGCCAAGGCCGCCGGTGGCGCGGGGGTGGACGAGGAGTTCGACCTCGAGGGCGTCAGGGTGAAGGGGTCCTTCGGTTCCAAGCTCGAGGCGGTCGTCAGGCGCGTCGCGAGCATCCTGCACAGGGACCCTGAGGCGAAGATCTTGGTCTTCAGCGAATGGCAGGACGTTCTCGAGCTCCTGACCCACGCCTTCAACGCCAACCAGGTGCCTTTCGTGTTCGCCAAGGGCAAACCGGCCATGTCCAAGGCGCTGAAGCAGTTCAAAACGAAGCGCGAGGTGGCGGGCGCGGTGGCCAGCGTCCTCATGCTCCCCGTCAAGCTGGGCGCCAACGGCCTCAACCTCATCGAGGCCCAACACGTCGTCCTGATCGAGCCTCTCCTGGATCCGGCAAAGGAGGCCCAAGCCTTCGGGAGGGTGGACAGGATCGGCCAGACGAAGAAGACTTACGTTCACAGGTTCATCGTGAGGCGGACCGTGGAGGAGAAGGTGTACGCCCTCGCCCAGCAGAGGGCCAGCGCGTACAGCATCATGGGTTTCCCCGCAACCAGGACCAAGGAGGGCGTCAGCGAGATGTCCTCCTTGACCATTGCGGACATCAAGTCCTTGATCCTCAGGGGGCAGTGCCATGACGACGATTAATGCATCGATTCGATTACTACGATTGCCTTCCTCCTTCGAGGCCATGTCTCTGTCTCTCTCTCCCCCCTCGCCCGTCCGTTATGATGCGTGATTGAAAAGCGGAAAGGTGAAGGAGTGCGAGGAGAGCAGCGAGAGTGGTTTCACTTTTGCGAAAGCCTTGGCGACGAGGATGTCTTCGAGGTCGATGAGGTTGTTGGCGTGGTGCGTCCTGCTCGCGTTGTCGTCGGGCTTGGCCGGGGCGGAAGACGTCTGTGATGATGGCGGGCCAGATGCCTTCTTTCCCACGATCGAGAAGGTGGTCTATGACCCCTCCTCGAGAGCTCCTCTGGCGTTTCGGCACTACAACGCGGAGGAGGAGGTGTGCGTCAAGGAGGACTGCCGGGCGATGAAGGACTGGCTCAGGTTCAGCGTCGCGTTCTGGCACACCATTCGGGGGGACGGATCCGATCCTTTCGGGTCTCCCACCAAGTCTTGGCCCTGGGAGGAGGGGGAGATGTCCGCCATGGCACGCGCAAAGGTTCGCCTTCGAGCGATCTTCGAGTTCTTGGACAAGCTCGGCGTTGAGTATTGGTGCTTCCACGACCGCGATATAGCGCCGGAGGGACAGACCCTTCAGGAGACCAAAGCAAACTTGGATGCCATCGTGGAGCAGGCTAAGGAGTTGCAGGAGAAACACGACAAGAAGCTGCTGTGGGGGACGGCGCAATTATTTCATCACAAACGCTATATCAATGGGGCGGCGACGTCCCCTGATTCACGCGTCTACGCCTACGCGGCTGCCATGGTGGCGATGGCCATGGACGCAACGAAAAAACTTCAAGGCCAAAACTTTGTTTTCTGGGGTGGAAGAGAGGGCTACCAGAGCCTCCTCAACTCTGACATCAAACAGGAGCTCGACCAACTCGGGGCGTTCATGTCGGCTGCGGCTGACTACAAGGAGGAGATAGGATTTGACGGCGAGCTTCTCATCGAACCGAAGCCCCAGGAGCCGATGAAACACCAGTATGATTTCGACGTGGCGACCACCGCGAACTTTTTGAGAATGAACAACCTGGAAGGGAAGTTCAAGATCAACGTGGAGTGCAACCACGCGACGTTGAGTGGCCACTCCTGCGAGCACGAACTGAGGACCGCGAGCATTCAAGGCCTGCTCGGGAACGTCGACATCAACACGGGGGACCCTCAGACGGGCTGGGACACGGACCAGGTGAGTTGTGGGATCACCCCCCCCAGCGCCTTGAAAACGTGGGGGCGCACACACGCACACGCAAAACCACTCACTCACTCGCTCACTCACACTCTCTCCCTCTGCAGTTCCTGACGGATCCGGTCGAGGCCACGCGCTTGATGCTGACAATCTTGGAACAAGGGGGCCTCGGAAAGGGCGGCCTAAACTTCGACGCAAAGCTCCGCAGAGAAAGCGTGGATGTGGAGGACCTCTTCTACGCGCACATCAGCGGGATGGATGCGATGGCGAGGGGATTGAAGCAAGCCGCCGCGATCATCAATGACGGAAGGTGAGATTGAATTTGGTGATTCTCGTCCCCCCCCGCTGACCTTCGTTTCCTTCCCCTCTTTACTCCGATGATCAGCTTGAAGGCCTTCGTGGATTCGAGGTATAGGTCGTTCGAGACCTTTGACTTTCGCCAGGATTTCAAGTCGCTGAGTGCCCTCGCCATGGCGTCGGACGTCCCCGCGAGCACGGAGAGCGGCTCTCAGGAGAAGGCCGAGATCCTTTTCAGCATGTTCACGTGAAGACGAGATGATAATGAACGTCACACATAATGATTTGATTTCCCACAGCACAGCAGTATGATCGATCCCCCTTGACTCCATCCCATCCCATCACCATCATCCATCATCCCCCCTGCGGCTTGGTTCCCCCGCCCGATTTCATCGATCCCCAAACGAGAGGCCGAGGAGCGGCCGTTAGCAAAACGAGAGGGGAGGGGACACGGCAGCCAGCCAAGGAGGGGGTCGAGGGGGAGAGAGAGAGAACGGCAAGGTAACGAAGCGAAGGGTATCCCGTCGAGACTCTCGGTGGACCGCTGGGGCGGCCGGAGGGTTCTCCTGAAACCAGCGACGACGAGGACGGGTGGCCTGGCCTCGGGATCTCTCCGCGGGAGAGGAGATGTACGTGCCGATTGAGGACATCACCCACACGGGGATCCCGTGGAAGGACTCGTTGCCCTTGACGACGATGGTGTTCTGCTACCTGCCGCTGTACGCGACCTTTCGGAAGGGGCTGCCGTTCCAGTTCCTTTGCGCGAGCTTGAGCTGCGGGGTGGCGAGCCTGTACCACTGGTTGCTGTACTCGGGGGATCGCGCCGTGCTTGGGTTGACGGCGGACGACTGGAGGCAGCTGGACATCGCCGTGGCGTGCTATTGCCTGGGGATTTGCCTCGCTTACGTGCTGCACGCGCACCACGAGATCAACACCGTCACCACCCGGGTCGTGGTGCCGGTGGCCATGGCATGGATGCATCTGCGAGGGGCGGAGCACGCCACCTTTGCGAAGGTATTGATCGCGAACTCGGTCTTCGTCTTCCTGGGGCGTTTGATCTTCAGGACGAAGAACGTCCCGGTCTACGACTGGTCTTACCTCAAGTACGCGGTGCCGAGCATCCTGATCAGTCTGGTGTTCTTCCCACTCCCGGTGGTCTGGCCCCACATGTATTGGCTGTACCACAGCCTGTGGCACGTCTTCATGGGGCTGGGGCTCTTCGTCTGTTACGGCTTTCTGCACACGGGGTCGTACAAGGCGAGGAAGAAGGCCAAAGCGAAAAGGAAGACCAAATAGCAATACATTGTTTTTCGTGCGTTGTGTAGTTTAGAGAATTTTTGCAAGAAAGCCGCCGCGCATCATCATCACGAGTCGATAAGTCCCGCCTTGGCCGCCTCCATCATCCTCTCCTGGGCCTCGAGCTTCTTTTCCATCACGTTCGCACTCGTTTCCAGCAAGACTCCTCCCAGAAACACCTCGTCCAGCACAAAGTAAGCCTGCGAGAGGAGAGACAAGACAAGACGAGAGACGAGGACGGCGAGTGAGTCACCACGCGAGGAGGAGGGGTGAGTAGTTTCGTCCAGTGGTCCGAATGCACACCACCCGGGAGAGTGAGTGCGTGTGTGCGTGTGTTCAAGGCAAGGCACGTACCTTGTGGAAGTTGTAGATGAGGTCCAACTCGCAGACGTTTCCAAAGTACTTGTCCAAGGACTCCACGAAATGATGAAGAGCCTCCAAGATAGAGAGCTCGTTCTCGTATCCGCTGACTCCCGCTATGAAGTACAGACTCGCGTACTTTCTGTAAATGATCTTCTTGTCCTGCCACTCCAGCACGTTGCACAGCTGCACACACCGAGGGAAGCAGAACCAAAAAGATAGACAAGACAGACAGAGACGCCGGTTCGTTCTCGTTGGTCAGGTTCTGCGTGTGCGTGCGTGGTGGCCTTGCGTCCACATCCGGGCCGACTCGCGTGTGACCCACCTTACTCCCCCTGTGCGTGATTTGGCTGACGATTTGTCGGGTTATCTTTGCCCTCTCCTTCTGGCTGGTGGTCGTGTACCTGCAGCAAGCGGCGATCGAACAAGAAGGAAACGAAAGTTCAGTGACTCGTGGCACTCACGGGTCGAGGCACGGATGGCAGGCACGCCACACAGTCGTTGGAAAGAGCCCGTGCGGGGAAAAGGGTCAAGGAAGGAGGCCTCCCTCGCCATCCGCTCCCTGCCAGTAGTAGGGAAGAGGAGGCAAGCAAGACTCCGCCTTTGGCAGTCGCTCCGGCTCGGGGCTTGTGCTTGATCCGTGGAGGTAACGTACCATCGCGTGAGGCGCACTTTTCCCTGCCTGTTCACCAAAAGGATGAACTCAATCATGTCGTAAAGTGTTGCTTCCCCTCTGACCACTTCCTTGGAGGAACCTTTTGTCGACCACTCCGGTTGCCGAATTCGTGAACCAAACGACCAATGGAAAGCTCTCGAGACGAGGCGAAGTCTTGGCAACGTGCCCTCTCGTCAAAACTCCCTCCTCGCGCGTAATGCCCTCGGCAAGTCAACTCCCTCCCAAACCCTGAAAACCTTTGGCTCTCTCAGGGAAAACAAACTGGCGCTGAATTATTCTCGATCGCCAGGACGACGTGAGGTGAGGAGTGGCCTTGCGTTGCGTTGTGGAGCAGAGGGAGCAAGAGGAGGGTCACCACGGGTGGCGAGGGTGACAGATTGTGAGACTAGAGGTCGCGGGCTTTCCACGGACCCCTCACTTGACCCATTTGGCGCCGGGTGTGAGAGGCGAAGCGTGGTTACGGGTGTCGAGGCAACACCAGAGTGAGGCGAGAGGGGTCACTTTGGGCGGGGATCTCGGCTCGCCCATCGGGTGGAGCGAATCAAATCAAGTCGAGACGAGACGAGTGTCCTTTCGCTTGGTTCGGTTTTGTGTGCTCAAAGGAACCCAAGGGTGGTGAGCCTTCTTCCTCTGTTGATGGGGCGACGACGGCCTGGGTAATGCGAGGGATGACGACGACGATGATGACGATGATGACGTCCCGGTGCCAGGTGGTTGGCGCGGGGAGGGGGGACGTCTCTCGTTGGGGGTTCTGCTCGAGGGCGGACCACTGGCAGAGTCGGAGACCTTCTCGGCCCGGGGTGTTGGACCTGTCGCCACCGGTGGCATCCTCGTCGGCGTCCAGGGGGAGGTCTGGACACCACGATAACCTTGCGTCCGGGGCGTACAGAAAGTACACGACGACGGCGGGAGGGTCGCAACAACGCTCCCCTCCTTCGGCGGGCCTCGACATCGAGACGGCGGTCGAGAGCTTGCGGTACTGGAACGACCTGATCAACAAAATTGACAGGCCAACCGCCCGTATGATGCTATCGAAGATTGACAGAGAGAACTTGACCGGCGTGGACACCACGCTCAAGGGGGTGAGCACCAGCAAGAACTCCCTGTACCAGTTTCTGTTGGACGTCAAGGTCGAGCACCCGACCAAAGTGGTCCTCATAAGGGTTGGGGAGTTCTACGAGACTTGGGGGTTCGACGCCGTCCTGCTCGTGGAGCACTGCGGCCTGAACCCCATGGGGTACAGGCTGCCAAGGGCCGGGTGCCCCCGGATGAACATTCAGAGGACCCTGGACGACTTGACCGCCAAGGGGCTGAGGTGCGTGGTGTGCGAGGAAGCTCCGATGCCTTACTCGTATGGGGCGAGATCCAAGAGGAAGACGAGGTTCGTGGCTCAGGTCGTGACGCCCCACTCGCCGATCTACGTGTACAACCTCAGTAGCAACCATGGCCTGTCCCCGGACTTCAACTTTCAGGCGCCACCGGTGGTGGGCATCGAGCAAAGGAAGCAGGACGCGTTCACCGTAATGCTCATGGATGTCGACCTGAGGCAGTTCACGACGTACCACGATGTGAACGAGGAGATCGCGGCTCACATTATCTCGAGCAACGGCTTCTCTCCCCCCGTGTACTGCCACGAGTCGTATCTTGGCTCTCCGGACAGCGGCCCGCACGGGCAGAAGATCCACTCCATCATTCAGGACTCCCTCAAGGTCAGGGTTCGGGGCGGGCCCTTCAAGCACAAGTTCGTGGAGTCCGTTAAGCAGGACTTGGGCCTGGGGCAGGACTCAGAGTTCATGGAGAGCAGCAGCAGCACGGAGAGCAAGAGGCCCTTCCCCTTGTACAACATGACAGCCAAGAGCATCGGCCTTGCCACGGAGGCGTCCAACTCCAACATTCCCTCCCTGGTTTCTGCTGTGCTCCCAAAGGACGCGCCAGCTGCATCCAAGCACTTCCTGGCCCGCTACCTCATGCATCCGCCGCCTCCGAGCGTGGCCGAGTCCGTGCAGAAGTCCCTCCAACGGATCTCGCAGGTCACGCGGGCTCTGCCCCTGCTGCCCATCTTGCCGGCGCACAAGATCGCAAAGATGATCCATTCCAAGGAAGCCAACCACTCGGTCTACGTGGACCTGTTGGCCATGCTCAAGGGCATTCAGGACATCTTCGAGTCCAGCGAGCTGGAGGAAGCCTTGTTTCCCCTGACAGCGGTGGCGGCCATGAGCACGGGGAAGAAGTTCAAAACCAGCGAGATTCGAGACGTGTGCGACGAGGTCATCGAGGAAATAGAAAAGGTCGTCAACACAGCCGAGTACCAGGAGCTGATGAGCTCCGTGCTCGACACGGTCGCGGATGGGGAGGAGGAAGGCGACGGGGGTGATGATGCAGCGGGCGAGGAGCTCCCCCTCGCTGGAAGCAGTAGGAGTGGGGATCAGGCTGCCGAGTCCCTTGTCTACGCCAACGAGAAGAGCGTCCGCATCATCCTTGCGTCCTGCATCGAGAAGGAGCTCAAGCTCCTCGAAGAGGCGAGGAGCAGGGTGAAAGATGCCATACAGGGGGATTTGGAGCCTGCTCTCGAGGCCCTGCTCAATGAGAGCAGAGTGACTGTTGCTCAGTCGAGGGCCGTGCCAAGGATATCCTTTGACGCGGTGAACAACAGCGTGTCGATCCGAGGCGCGGGGAGTCAGCGCACACAATGGGCAAAGGAATTCGGATTGACTCATCCCAAGGACAGAAATGGTTCCCGCCTCGCGGACCGTTTCTCGACCGAGCGCGTAGAGGAGGCCCTCGACGAGTACAGGTTCCTGTGCCACGAGCTGGACCTGGCTGTCAAGCAGGCTCTCAAGGACTTGGCTGGCAGGATCTCCCCGTTCGTGACGCAGGTGGTGTACCTCTCGCACCTCGCTCTGGTGTCGAAATCGTTCTGGCTGCATGCCACGGAGGCGGCCAGGAAGGGCTGGGCACTGCCCACCCTCGTCCAAGGGGGTGACGAGGGAGAGAGGACTCTCAGGCTCGACAACTTCTGGCCGTTTTGGATGGACTCCTCTGGTGATGAAACAGTGAAGAATTCCATCCTGATGGACAAGCTGACACTGCTGACGGGGCCGAATATGGCAGGCAAGTCCACCATCATCAGGAGCGTCTGTTCCACCAGTCTGCTGGGGAACTGCGGGCTCTACGCCCCCTGCGACTCCAGCTCGCGCGTCCCCCACTTTGATGCTTACATCCTTCGGTCGGCGGAGAGCGCGGATTCCCCTGCAGAGGGCCTGAGCACCTTTGCTGTGGAGATGTCGGACGCGAGAGCAATCGTTAGGGACGCCACGGATAGGTCCCTGGTGTTCGTGGACGAGCTTTGCAAGGGCACGGAGGCGAGGGCCGGGGCTTGCATTGCTGCTGCGACGGTGGAGCACCTGTCTTCTCAGACGAGGTGCCTCGGGCTCTTTGCCACCCATCTGCACGACATGCTCAAGCTCCCACTGGATTCCTCGAACTTGGACTTTATGAAGATGGAGACCAAGGTCCAGGAGGGCGAGCAGACGTGGAAGAGGGAGACGACCTGGAAGGTTGTTGAGGGCGTGTGCACGGAGAGCTTGGCGTATCAGGTGGCCGAAAAGTATGGGGTGCCCAAGGGGATTGTCGAGAGAGCATGGGAGCTCCAGGCACTGGGCGAGGAGGTGGAGGAGGTGGGGGACAAGGAGGACAAGGAGGACGAGGAGCGGAAGGGCAGGGGGAAGTGGGAAGGTGGAGCCAGAGATTTTGCTACGGGAGTTGAAATCTTGAAAACCATCACGAACGAGGCCCTGGGGCTGGAGAGGGACGCCATAGTCCTCGGGAGGGGCCAAGCGCCTCCGCCCATGGCCATGGGGAGCTCCTGCGTCTACTTTTATCGGCTCGCCAACGACGTGTTTTACGTTGGGGAGACCGATGACATAATGCAGCGCTTTACAACGTGGGAGTCCAAGCACAACAGCAACGGCAACGGCAACCTCATGACTGACTTTGCCTTCGTCGTGCTCCCGCGGGGAGCGGGAGGCAAGTCGACTGCGCGGGAGCTGGAGACGAAAACAATCAGGACGCTGGCCAACGCGGGGTACAACTTGATGAACGAAGTGTATTAATCGATTTTGTAGATGAATCGAATTGGATAGGCAAGCTCCTGTTCCACTCACATCACAGCAGTCCAACCAAAACGGAGGGAGGGGAGCTCAGCTCAACACGGCCCCCTCGTGGGTGTTGGAGAACCAACAGAACAGACTCCAGTCCAAGTCCAGACCAAGGTATAGAGGTGACTGGAGCAAGGGATCTGGTGGTGGCCTGGTCAGAGGAGCAGTCCTGTGGACGGACACCACACAGAACGCAAGTTTTCCCAATAGATAGAGAATACAATTTACATGTTTTGGCCCTTCGTTTTGGTCTTGCTTTCCTTGGGTTCTATGTTCGCGATGATGCCCACCGAGACCAGAAGGAGGGCCGAGCCGAACATCGCCATCGACCTCGACCCCTTGGCATACAACTCGAAGTTCACCGCCCTGCGCCACGGGGAGAACGAGAACGAGAACGAGAACGAGAGGGGAGGAGGCCACACAAACAACTCAGGAACTCGTGGTGAGTTTTTCGATCGATACGATGTCGTTGTTGTTGGTTTTCGTTTCGTGGAGAGGCGAAGGGCGTCGTGGCGGTCGCAGGCCACGCAGTGACTTACCGAAAGAAGGAGGAACCCCCTCTGAAAAAGGCTCCTTCCACCTGCTCCGCCCCGGGCTTGGGAGCCTTGCCCTCCATTGTGATCGCGCGTCTCTCCGTCTCTTGAGAATCTGATTCTGATTCTGGAGGGCAGGGGATGGACCTTGGGCTTTGGGTGGTCTCTATGGGGTGGTTGGATGAAATAATGTGGTGTTTTTTTAATTACAAAGAGGTTTATTTCTTCTTCTTCTAAGGTTTTTCCTTCTTCAATCTTCATCCTCTTCTTCTAGTCCGTGGTGAACAGGAGAGCCACGCCACGCATGATCCACTTGGTGCTTGGGTCCTCCGTGGCCAAGCCGAGGGTGGTGATGAAGGTGGCTCCAGTTCTCCTCTTCGACCTGTAGACGGGCGCCTCGTAGATCCCGTCGCTCTTCTTGTCCTTGGCAAGGCAGCCCGTGATGTAAATCACGGGCAGAGGAGCAAAGAGCTTCTTAGGCTCGCTGTCCACGAGCCTGTTCTCCTTGCCGCTCCACTGGCACCCATCGAGGAACAAGCCGTACACGTAGACTCCCTCGGATGGGCCTTCCCTGAGCGCCTCGAACTCCTTCGGTGGGTGGGTCACCTCAGAAGTCGCGACGACGTCGTCCAGAGCCCAGTTCTCGCTCGCGTGCTTCCTTCCAACCTCCTGCTTCATAGCGGTGAGGAATCCTTGCGGGTTGAAGAAGCCACTCAACCAGTACGCCTTTGGCCTGCCGTTGTTGAGCCACTTGAAGAGCTGGTCGTGCCTCTGAAGGAGTCCAGTAAACCAGGACCCCAAGGTCAGGGCCTCCCAAGACTTCTTGAGCCAGAAGTCTGGAACCTTGGCGTTGAAAAGGTCGTCGAGGGCCGAGATGAGGTTGCCGCTGAGCGCGATGGTTCCCGCGATCGCGAGCCTCAAGTTCTTCAGCGTCTTGGAAGTCAAAGTAATGGTGGTGTTCAAGCAGTCGATCTCCTGCCTGAGGCAGATGATCAGAGGCTGGGTTGGCCCCAGCTTCTTCAGCTTGTCCTTGGTATCGGTTCCCTTGAAGAACGCAGGGACCTTCGTGATGAGGTCCTCGGCGATCTTGTCGACCTGCTCCTCCCTGGTGAGGCCTCCCGAGGCACCCCCAGACTTGGGCATGGTGTTCAAGATCGTCTCCACGATCTCGTTTACCTGGATGACCCTGAAGGAGAGGTCGGCGTTGCTGTGCAGGCCAAAAATTTCGGGCGAGTCCGTCGAGGGGAGCTGCTCAATGCCCTGCCTCACAATCTGGATCTCGTTCGAGGACGAGATCTTGTACCCTGGGAAGAACTCCATGTTGGGGTCCATGGAAGCGGCGGCAAAGTACTTGTCGGCGTACGTGTCCATGAGAAGCTGATCGAAGTTGTCTGTGATCTTTCCTCCGTACTGAATGATGGAGACCATGTAGCGGATCGTCGCCCAGTTAGGACCAGCCTTCTTGACGTCCATCTCCGTCACGTGGTTCTGCAAGAACAGGGTACACGCCGAGATGTCCGCCTGGTTGAACTCGTAAGGGATGTTCCAGCCAATAGGCCCGAACTTCCTCCTCTCCTGAACCACGGAATGCAAGAAGCACAAGATGCTCAGGAGCTGCCTCCACTCGACCCTGGTGTTGGCGTCAAGCATGTCCTGGGTGATCCAAGCGTAAGAGTTGCGAAGACCGGCCTTGAGCCCGACAGGGGCCTCGTTTGTGATCTTGATTCCCATCTGCAACAATCCCAGTGGGAACTGAGGATGGGGCTCCGCCGTGATGTAGAGCCTGAAGTTCTCGTGGAACTGCTGCTCCTGGTTGAGCAAGAGCATCTCCACCTCGTGCAGGTAGCTCAGACCCAAGTGGGTGTTCTGCAAGATCACCCAGTGTCCCTCCTGGGCGGCGGTGGAGATGTACTTCCTCGCGATCACCTCCTGGCCCTGTCCCATGGAAACGCCGAGCGTCTGCACCTTCATCTTCTTGGCGAGCTCGTCGATGATTCCAGTCGGATCAGAGCCGCGACTGAGCAGGAAGATCATTGGGCACCTCGGGTTCGACTCCTCCCAGGCCTCGCGGAGGTCCAGGGGAATACTCTCGATGAAACGAGGTCCAAGGGCTTCCTTGATGTACTCCTTGCCCGTCTGAAGGGTCCTGTCCTCCCTGAGAGCCTTGATCAAGCACATCTTCTCGAACTTGTTGATGTTGTCCTCGAGGTTGTCCGGAACCTTGGCCGTCTCTGGGGCCTCCATGTCGTACCACTGGTGCCAAAGGTTGTCGTTCTTCGCGATGCTGTCTGGCAGATCGCGGAAGGCGTCGAGCGAGGAAAGGGCAATCACGTTGAGCCACGCGTTGTCCGGGATCCAGTCCTTTGGCTTCTTCTTCACAGACGTGATGTCCAAGCTTCCTCCTCCCTTGAGGAAGATGTCCAAGCCCTCGGCGCTGACCTCGCCGTCGGAGATCAAAATCTTGTTCGTGAGCATGAGCGAGAACGTCAGCTTGTGCTTCTCGAACAGCCCCCTCTGGACGTATCTGTACATCATGTAGGTCATGTAAGAGATGATGTTGGTGATCCTCTTCTTCGTCAAGGCCGCCTTCTCCGACAAGTCGATCGCTTTGAGGTACAGCTCCTTGAACTGCGCGAGAGAGATCTGGTACATCACGTTCACCACCGAGAACTCGGAGATGAGGAAGTAGATGATGGTCGCCCTGTGGGCCACGGCTCTGTACTCCTCACAAGCTTCCGTGATCCTCTGGTTTGTCTCATTGGCGTCCGTGAGCTTCTCGGCCACCTCCGCGGACGTAGCCTTGGTGTTTGCCAACACCTTGACAAGCTCGGTGTCGTCCAGCAAGTTTCCTGTACTGTTGCTCAGCCTGTAAAGCAGCTCGTTCTCAAGCTGCTTGATCTTCTTCTTGTAGAAGTTGACGTCCTCCAAAAGCTTCTGGCGCTGCTCCTGCAGAGAACCCTTCTCCTTCTGGACCAGGGTACCGAGGAGCTGGTCCTCGAGACCGGTCGCAGTGACCGTGAAGTCAATCAGGGACACCTTGGCGCTCAGCTCCGGGCTGTACTGCACGTTAGACAAGCGCGTGGTGAACATGATCTGGAAGGTATCGGTGTAGTCCACCTCCTTGTCGGGAAGGACCACCTTCATGCTCTTTCCAGTCTTCACGAACTGCTTCTCGAGGATAGGATCGAGCACCGGGTCGAGCTCCTCCTCAATGTTCTCGATGAGAAGAGGCTTTCCGAAGGACAGGCACTCCTCCAGGTAAAGCCTGAAGCCCTTGTGAGTCAAAGTGGTGGTCTTCAACTGGTTCTTGATGTTCCTGTTGGTCAGCCACGACTTTCCTTGTCCCTGAGGATCGATCAGGAGTGGGTACCTGGTGGCCCTCGTCACGATGAGGGCGTTCTGAATACTGAGATCGTCCACAGGCAGTCCCTGCAAGTTCCACTCACCGATTTCAGACTCGTCCGTCAAGAAGTCGGTGATGCTGAGCGACTCCGTGACCGGAATCGCCTCGGTCTGGCAGTCCTTCTCGAAGACGTCCTTCAAGAGCATCTCACGGTACTCCTTGTTGAAGGGTCCGAGGTAGGACAAGAAGGCACTCGCGATGGCGCTGTCGCCAACCAGCTTCGTTGTCTGGGCGGCAAACTCCTTGCTCTGCTCGGTCCAACGGGCCTCCTCTCCGCTCAAGGCTCCAAGGAGCGCGTTGGCCGCGTCCATCTTTCTCTGGTACGAAGTGGCCTCGTCAGTGAGCCTCTGCTTGTTGGCCATCGCCTCGTCGAACGTCTTTTGCATGGCGTCCAACTTCTCCTGGACAACTCTGGCGTTCTCCTCGGCCACGGCCTTCTCCTTGTTCGCGATTTTGAGCTCCGCCTCAGCAGCCCTCAAGGCGTCGATCTTTGGCGTGACGACCTTGGCCACGTGGTGGTACGTGATCATAGCCTGAGCCCAGCTGCAGAGTCCAGCGACGTTACCCGAAGCCTTCTTGGCGGCATCGTAGTTAAAGTCAGGGGCCTGGACGTAGGGCTGCAGGAGCTCCACGTCCTCGTCAGTCATGAACTCCTTGGGGAAGTTCATCAAAGAGCCGAGGAACCCGAGATCGCTCATCATCTTCAAAGAAGTCTCGTAAGATCCGTCAATGATCTTTCCGTTCTTGCCGTCCACCCAGTTGACTGCCTTGAGTGGGAAGCGACGGAGAACGATCACGCAGTCGAAGATGCGCTTGACGATATCTGGGGGCTTCTTCAAGGCCTTCAAGGCACCGATGTCCTTTGGCGAGATGGAGTTGAGTGCGTCAAGGGCAGCGTCAAGGGCTGGCTTGGCAGCCGCAAGGTCGCGCTCGGCCTCCGTCTTGACCACGTTGATCTCCGCGGCCTTCTTCGACACGGAGTCCATGATCTTCTGCACCTTCTTCTTCTCCTTCTCCGCGACCGCAGTGCTCTCCGAGATTTCACTCAAGAGCCTGACCGACTCCTTCTGGGCCACCTCAAGCTCCTGGTTCTTGATGATGATCTCGTTCCTCATCTTGCTAATGTCTTGCTTGGCCTCATCCAGCTTCTCAAGGCCACCGTTGACCTTGTTGGCAAGTTCCATGACCTCCTCGTGTTTAGTACTGTACAATTGCTTGTAACCAGCGATGAAGCTCAAGTAACTCTTTGGCGTGACGTATCTCCTCTTGCGGAACTTGCTGTAGTAAGTCTCGCACGCGTCGGAGACGGACGTGTGAACCTTGCCCATCATGATGATCAGCTTCTCCTTCACCTCCTCAGAGCATTCAACCTTGAATTCCTTGAGGAACTTGGAGGAGACGGCGGTCAGGGCCTCGACTGGCCAGGGGAGGAACCAGTCGATCGTGCAGCCGTTGATAAGTCCAGGGAACTGCAGCGCCCTCTGGGAGAACTTTGGTCCCACTGGGGAGAAGCACAAGCACGTGTGGAGGTTCGCCCTGACCCTGTCGAAGAAGAACTTGCTCAAGTTCTCCTGAGTGTCGACGATGGAAGGAGCTTCCTTCTTCATCACCGCCCTAATGTCTCCCAAGATCGAGTCCAGCTCGTCCTTGGGGAAGAGCCCGGAGATCTCTCCGGTCATCAAGAGCTGGTTGATGTACTCCAAGAAGGCCTCCTCCTTGATGTCCGCATCCGTGAAAATGAAACAGACCTTGTTGCCCTTCAGGCCAGCGATCCTGTACAACTCCTTGATGTCCTCCAAGAAGTTGGTCAGGTTGTACTGCTTGGTGAGGGTGACTTGGAACGTGTAGGCCCCGGTCGCAAAGGCCGCGAGGCGGGTGAGGGACTGCTTGCCAGAACCCCCGATTCCAACCAAGAGGGCGTTGCCCCCGTCAGTGGCGAGAAGCCTGGCGATTCTCATCAAGTGAAGAAGCGCGTCTTCGAAAAGCACCAGGTCCACCTTGGCGGCCTTGGTCGACTCGTTCTTCTTCTGCTGCAGGGCGTAGCCCCTTTCCCTCATCTCCTCGATGCCACCAGAGAGCGACTCGTAGTTGCTTGGGAACTCCTCCAAGACATCTCCTGTCTCGTCGTCAATGATTGGCTCCCTCAAGAAGTCCACAAAGTACACCGGCTCCTCGAGCTGGCCAACGGCCTCCTTGAAGTTCGTCTCCAGGAGAGACTTCAAGCAGCTCGTCACGAAGTCCTTCTCGGACTGGTCTACCAACTTATCGGAGAAGACCCTCTGGCACTCGTGCTGCCACAAGGCCAGCAGGTAGCCCAAGCTGTCCGAGACTTTGCCCCCGGAGGGCTTGAGGTTCTCGCTGCCGGCGGAAGCCTGGTTAAACCTGTCCCTGTTCGCGAACACCATTCCTTGGAACACCTTGGACAACTCACGCATGTTGAAAAGGTAGTGGAACTTCGCTGGCGTGGGAAGCATCTTGGCCTTGATGTCGTTCCACAACGAGATCGTCATGGGGACGAGCTTCTTGCTGCCCTCCACGACGTCAGAAGCGAAGTGGTCCGCAGAGAACCTTCCCTCGACGATGTTGCCAAAAATGTTGTTGATGGCCGCGGTGGAGGGCTCCGGCACGTTGAAGATGCAGAAATGCCTCTTCAGCCTGTTCGGAATGTCGTTCTTTCCGCCACCCGGCTGGTTCATCGCACCGAGGAAGTGGGAGTCCACATAGTACTTCATGTCTCCGATAGGCTTCTCTATGTTGTACATTGCCTTCTGCTCGAGGAGCTGGCGGACAATCTCGTTTGTGATCTGATCACCCCACTCGTTGATTTTCGGCATCGAGATGTCGTCAATGAAGACGATCATCTTCTTGCCTCCGGGAGGACCGTAGATCTTGCCCTGCCTCTTCTCCATGCATCCTTCGATGAAGAACTGGAATATGGAAGGCGTAGTCAGGCTACTCATGGTGACGGTCTTGTTCTTCACCTCCTCCACTGGGAACTTAGCCATGAACTGGTTCACGGTCACGGTCTTTGCCGTTCCCGGGAGGCCCACCAAAAGGGTCGGTTTGTTCAACTTGTAATTGAGATCAAGCAGAGTCTCGAATCGGATGCTATCCAGGGTCGGGATCACGAGCTGTCCGAACTTTGGGTTCTCCTCCTCCGCCGGGTAGGTCCACTCCGGAAGGATCTTCTCCCAGTGGCTCCACTCGGTGTTCTCCTCGTTGACGTAGTACTCGTAGAGGGTCTCGGAGTCCTCACCCTTTGGGGGCAAGTTGTCGCTGAGTCCCCTGAGCATGGCGTCAAGACCGTGCCTCTGCTTCTCGTCGAGGAGGCCGCCAAGGGACCACGCCAGGCAGTACAAGAACACCCTCTCGTAGTGTCCCTCGGAGAGAATCTCGTTGTCCTCCTCCACCTTCTTCAAGGACGCCGCCAAGAGATCCAAAAGGGTCTGCAGCTGGCAAATCGTCTCGTTGTGCATGACCTGCTTCGCGTTCAGCCTCAAGTGCTCGAAGGTCTCCGACACGTACTTTGTGAAGCAGGGCCTCAGGGCCTCGACCTCAGCCTTGCGGCGAAGATCGAGCCAGGACTCCACGATAGGCTCCCAGCCAAGCTCGGTGTCGGACACGTAAATGATACCGGCACGACTCACGGTGGCAGGGGAAGCGTTGTTCAAGTTCTCTGGCTCGAAGACTGCCTTCATGGTGTCCGTCATCTTGATCCTGTCGCCATTCGCGAGGGTCAAGACCTTGTTGTCGTCCAGAACCGTGTTCAAGTTCTCGATCCAGATGGCATCCACCGGACCGTCAAGAACAATCCAAGTGTTCTGACCCTTGCTCTTGGAGGCCCTTCTCCAGAGCACGGCGAAGACTCCGTCAGTCCAGTCGCCGGACGAGGTATCGAGCCTTCCGAACATCTGTGGGGCGGTGATCGCCTTGGGGTTCATCCTCCAGATCACGTACTTTCCATGCAACATGGAGAGAGCTTCGGTCAAGCACTCGGTGATCGTCGTCTTGCCCGCTCCCGCTGGCCCGACAAGCATGATTCCGTGCCTCACCAAGTTGGTCTCGTACAGCTGGATGCACTTGTTCAGCCAAGGCCCGTGCTTCTGAAGACCCTTCCTCTCGGCAACTTCGCAGAGCGCCTTGTGGACGTCAGGGAACTCGGCCCTGGGAGCCTTGAGCCCGATGAACAGGTCGTCCAAGAGCGACAGGAACAGTGGGACATCCTCGGCAACGAACTTGGACATGTTCATGTCGCGCAAGGTTCTCATCATCAGGAAGGTCTCGCTCTTGTCAGGGTTGGCCCTCTTCGAGGCTCCAGCAGTTCTCAGGACCGAGAGAATGTTTCTCAGTCCGAAGTCGTAGAACGCCTGCTTGGAAAGCTGCTGCTCGCACAGACCGTAGAGGACGAAGAACTTCTTGGCAAGCATGTCATTCTCAAGGAATCCGCAACTGGCGAGCTTGACCTTCATGATAATCTGCCTGTTGGGGACCATCATGGTAACACCACGGAAGAGCGCCTTGAGGTTCTCAGGCAGCTCCTGCCTGCCGGCGTAACCAGGGTTCATCGTGATGAAGTAACCCACCCTTGGGTCAAGGCTGACGGTGTTTCCGTCCGTGAAGACAAACTCCTTCTTCCTGTCCCTGATGGCAGACAGCACGCAGTAGACTTGCTGGGCGCATACACTGAGGACGTCAAGGTTGATCCTGTTGAACTCATCGAAGCAGCCCCACAATCCGCTCTGCGCGAGACCCTTGTAGATCTTGCCGAGACCCATGTAGTCCATCTGGTCCGAGCAGTTGAAGACCACGACGAACTTTCCGAGCGTCGCGCCAAGATCCTTGGTGGTCTCCGTCTTTCCCGTTCCCGCGGGGCCCGCGGGGGCTCCTCCGAGGAACATGCCGAGGGCCTGACTCAGGGTAACGTAGCAGATATCCGTCAATGGCGTGATCACAAGCCTCTCCTTGACTCCGAGGTACTCGAAACTGTACTCGAAGTCCACGTCGCAGATCGAGGTGAAGACGCTGTTCTGGTCCTCCCTCCACATGAACCTGGCGTTCTTCAGCCACTCGAAGTCCGAGGGCTCCTTGATCTTCTTCTTGATAAGGTCGTCTGAGGTGTCCCTCTGGTGGACGTAGACCGTGATGCAAGTCTCCAGGTTCTTCCTGGAAAGCTTTGGCATCTCCTTGGTCGTCAGCAGCACCATCTCCTTCAAGCACCCGTCCACCTTCTTCAAGGTCTTGGACATGATGCTCTTGTCATTCTTCGCGGACATCAAGCCGGTCTGCATATCGGCAGTCCACTGGAACTGGATTCCCAAAAGGGAGACCTGCGCGGGGTGACCAAAAATGAAGTCCTCGAGCCTCTGCTCGTTGACCTCGGAGTAGGCACGCTGAATGACGGCCCTGAGGGTCTCCTTCATTCCGTCAACAAGAACTTGGAGCCAGTTCTCCACGTTTCCTTGGACAATGACAGGCTCCTCGAACTTGACGGACTCCCCGCCAGACTGCATCTCCGTCATGGTGGTCGGGTCCGCGAACGTCACGGAGGACAAGGAATCGAAGAGTCCAGACTGGAAGTGCGGCTGGACGGCAGTGGGGTTGGACCCAAGACTCAAGATCTCAAGCAGAGTTGGGTCGGACACAAAGTAGAACCTTGGGAACAGGGCCCTCTTGCTCTCGAGGTACAAGCTCAGACTCTTCTGGCACCTCTCGAGCTGGTCCAAGAGATGCGGAAGGAGGTTCTTGAGGAGCTCGTTGCCACAGCACGTCTGCATGATGTTAGGGGTCTCAGCAGCACTCTTCACGATCTTCATGAAAGTGGAGTCGATGTTGTTGAACCTCTTCGTCTCCTGAGGCAACTGCCTCGCGATGTCACCACCGGAGAACACTGCTTCCATGTACTGCCACATGTTCTGCACCGTGGTCCACTGCTCGACGATCTCGCTCACGGTGGACAGCTTGGAGATCCAGCTCTGGACCTCGTCCTTGAAGGGCAGGCTGTACCTGTTCGTCGCCATGCTCGCCAGCGCCATCTGAGAGTCCTCAAGCTTCTCGATGATGACCCCCAAGTCGGACGACTGCAGGATGACAGGCCCTCTCTTCTTGTACTCGGCGAAGGAGAACTGCATGTCGGACCACTCCTCTGAGATTTGGCTCAGCTTGATCTCAATCTGCTCCTCCTTGCTCGCGGCGGAGGCAATCTCCTCGATCTCATCGATGTGGCCGAGCACGTCGTCGTTGAAGAGGTTGGCCACCTTCAAGACATCCTCGGCCAAGCTGAAGTTTGTTCCGGTGACGCTCATCAACTCCTGCCAGTGCCTGAGCCTGATCGACTTTCCGGTGAGCAGCTCCAGGATCGGAAGAAGCCCGGTGAAATCGTCGACCTTCTTCTTGCAGTCCGTGTAAGCCTGCCATTCCTTCAAGGCCTTTGGCAGCTTCTTGCACTTTGCGTTGAACTCGTTCGTCTGGGAAATCATCGAGTCGATGTTCTCGATCACGCTGACCCAAAGGTACTCGCTGTAGCTATCCAAGGTCTTGATAACCTCGACGTAGAGGGAGTACAGCCTGTCGAGCATTGCGATCTCCTTCTCCGTCTTCTCCAGCTCTGGGTACTGCGTGACTGGGAGTCCAAAGAGAATCTCGCCCTGGACGTACTTGTCCCACTTCTGCTTACGCAGAAGGAAGTATCCCTGGAACTTCTCGAGCCTGTCGTGGGCTTCCATGGGGTCGAGACCTGGGGTGATCGGGCCGTTCGTCTCCCAGTCGTTCCTGAAGGAAACAGCATCGGCGACAAAGAGCTTGACTTCCTTGACGAGCTCCTTCTTGAACTTGGCCTGGTAGCGGTTGAGCTTCTCGGAAACATCAGACTGCAACTTCCTCAGCTTCTTCCAGGCGTAGAACATGTCGCTCAACATGTCCGTCTCTTCCTTTGGGACTTGCACCTCGTACCTCAAAAGCAAGGAATACATGTCCTCGATAGGGGACATGACGCTGTCGATCTCCGCTTCCTTGCTTCTGAGCTCGGAGAGAATGTTCATGATGTAACGGACATCCTCGAGGTCCTCCATCTTTCTGTTCAATTTCATCGTGGTTTCCCGAATGTATTCCATGAAGTTGTACAGGTCCTCCCTTCCCTGGCTATGAAGGTTCTTGGCGTACTGTGCCTTCCACGCGGCAGCCTCGGCCTTCAGGGAGTACTTCAAGGACTGGGTCTCCATGGAAAGGCACCCGATGTTGTGCACAGGCGCGATCTTCGCGATGTCCTGCTCGATCGTCATGTACTTCTTCAGCTCAGCCTCGAAGGCATCGATGTTAGGCTTGCCCTTGATGAATTCCTGGTACTCCTGCTGCATGTCCCTCTTCCACAAGAAGTCGTAAATCGCGAAGGTCTCCAGGTACTCCAAAACGGAAGTCTTCGTGCACTCCACGCAACCCGTGAGCAGCAAGAGGCTCTTGACAATGGACTTGTCCGCTGCGATGAGGTCAAAGAAAGTGCCGGTCAAGCCAGCCTCGTAGTTGCCCCACAACTTCAAAGCTTTGCTGCAACTCAAAATCTGCTTTGCGGTGTTGTTGACGGTGCTCTGGATGTCCTCCAAGCTAGGGTTCATGCTGACAACCGGGACGGTGAGCTCGACGTCAACGTCAAAGAAAGGCCTGTCCACGAACAGGAAGCCCGCGGACATTCCCGCGGCCAGCCTCTTCTTCAGAACGTTCAAGCTCCTCTGCGTGGCGGAGAGGATTGCCTGATACATCAGCTTTGCGTAGTGGTGCCTGACGTTGGAGAGGTGCTGCTCCGAGATCTCGACCTCGCTGCCCTCAGACTTGTCGATCGTGAGAAGCACGAAGAGGTCATCAATGGCGTGCTGAACGTTTCCACTGTTTACTGTCATCTTCTCCGCCTGCTCCATGATGTGGCTCTGCTGGGACGCGATAAACTCGTCCAGGGTGACCGTCTCGTCCGTGGGAGGATCCACCAAACGAGCGTTGCTCACCTCCTTCAGGCAGACATCAATGCGCGACTCGATGCAGTCGTTGACCCTGTGGACCAGGTTCTCAAGGTCCTGGATGCCCTGGTGGCACCTCTGCAAGTACCCGTCAATGTTCATGGACGTCCAAGTCAGGACGTACATTCCAGGCTGGATCTTCTTCTCGAGAATCTCGACGTGCGGCTGGAGCAAGGGCTTGGTGACGTCCCTCATCAGCCCGATGACCCTGGTGTACTCCTTCACGGTGTAAGAGAGCTGGCTGTAGTAGTACTTGAACTTCTCCTCCTGGAAGAGGATGACTCTGGCGTTGTCGGGGACCTCCAAGCCGAGTCTCTGAAGGTACTTTGTCTCCTGGATCAGAAGCAGGAGCTCCTTGTCGAAGTTGACGAGGAGCTGCTTCGTCTCAGGGTGCTTCACGAGCAAGGTCGCTTGCAGGCCAGCCTTGGAGAATTCGATGGAACCCTTCCACGCGTCGTGCCACAGCGCTTCGAACTCGATCAGTGCCCTGGCAACCCTGTTGTACGTTCTGATAATGCGCTTCGACTCCTTCGAGGTCATGATTCCCTTGTTCTGAGAAAAGTTCTTCATGGGCTCCTCGATCCTCTGGAGTAGCTGCCTGGACCACATGATGCTACCGGCAACCGGCGGCGCGTTCCTCACCAGCGGGGGAGAGGTCTTCTGCTTCTCGTAAATCTGCTGGATGGTATCCAAATCCGTTCCATAGTTCTGGAAGATCAGCATGTACTTCTCGTTCAAGTCCGCCCTGAGAGATTCGCGCTGCAAGATCGACTGGAACTGCTTCAGCAAGTTGAGAGCAGCCTCCGTGGAGGTCGCCTTGTCGAAAGAGATATCGATGAACTCCTGAAGCTTCGTCTCCAGCTCGTGGATGTTGACGTTGAACTCCAACAGGTCGCGGTCGAACTGGTTTCTCGTGTACTCCAGCAAGTCGTAAGGTAGCCTCTTGAAGTCCTCGGCGATCTCCGAGAACCTCTTGATGATGCCCTCCAAACCGTCGATGTGCTTGTGCTCCGCCAGCGTCGAGAACTGCTCGATCGTCGTGAACAAGTCGATGAGCTTGGAGATTCTCTTGCAGAAGAGGTCGAACTTGCCAAAGATCTGCCTGTCATTGAAGTCAAACTGCTTTCCCCTAGGCTGGGACATGAGCCTGTCCCTGGTGATCTTGTACTGCTCCTGGTACGACTCGTTCACCTTCAACACGACTTCCAAGTTCTTGATGAGCTTGGCCTTGTCCTGGTCCCAGATCTTACCCTCGGAAAGGATGAAAGCCTTCGAGTTGGTGATCATCTGGTTGGTGATCTTGCAGAACAAGTTGGTCATCCTCTCCACCGTGTTGTAGTACCTCGCGATGGTGTGCATCATCTTAATGTTGTTCATCAGAGTAGGCAAAGCCTCAATGATGTTGTGAGGGGTTCCCTTGTAAAGAGGCTCAAGACTCTTCTCGAGGGTGTTCAGGTACTTGACGTTGTCCTTCGCCTCGTTCGTGGCGTCGGTCACCTTCACGTCAATGGCCTTCCACTGCCTGCTTGACTTGAACCTCGCAGCCATGGCGACTCCGAGAACCATCTTGCACTCCTTGAGCTTCAGCTGCTCCATGACGGAGTTCAGCTTCGCCATTCTGTTTCTCCAGAACTCGATCTCGGTGTCCGGCCCGGACTCGTCGGCCAGACTGTAAGAAGAGTCGTCCTCCTCGAGGAGCTTCTCGGTCTGGACGCACCAGTCGTCCAAGATCCCTTCGAAGTGTGCCGTCGCCTCCGGATCTTGGGCAAGCTTGTTGAACGTGTTCGGCTTGAGCTCCAAGTCCGCGTACCTCTTCTCGGGCTTCTTCAGCTCCACGCCTCCCTGGAGGTTGTTGACGACCTCGGTCAGCATGGTGCCGAACTTGGCTGCCCCGTCCAGGAACTCGACGGTCTCCGACTCGGCGCTCTTTCCCCAATTCTGCTGCTCCTTGAAGATGGGGAGGAAGACGTCCGTGAGGACGGTCCTGAAGCTCTCGAGCATCATGCCTCCCTGGATCTCTCCGCACGACACATCCTGCTCGACCGACTTCTCGGCGACCCCCTTCGCGGAGTTTCGCACAAAGTAAACCGCCTTGTTTTGCAAGCTGTCCACGTCTCCGGTCGTCAGGAAGAGCTCCGGCCTCTCTTCCGAGTCTCCAGCGCCCTCCCCCCCTTCGCCGTCCGGCGTCTGGTAGAACCAGATCAGCTTCGGTGGACCCGTCGGCTCGAAGAACTTGTCCACCTGCTCCTTGTTCTGCAGCACAGCATTCTCGGCACGTTCGGTTTCCTCTCCGTAGGACTCGGAGAGCTTGTTCACGATGAACTGGTGCCTCGAGTCAAACCCAATATCTCCCATGACTGCGTTTGCTTCCGCGACACTATTATTATAAAGGTCCTACCCCTCGCGCTCTCCAATCGAATTGTTCCCAAACAACGTTGTTCCCGCTGTCCTTTGGTTACCCAAGCAAGTTATACCACCATCTTGCTTGGACCAATTCGCATTCCAGTCCACTTCCTCGAACGGGAAGTGAGTCTCGCTTTGGGAAGGACGCAAAGTGGCGCCGCACCTGCAGGACCCAGCCAATCCTTTGGACAAAGGACCGACCGTATCCTCGTACTGTCGTGTGTCGTGGGGTCACTGCACACAACCCTGTGCCCTGTTGTTGCGGCTCCAAGGCGCTCCACTTTCCAAACCCAACACAACACCGAGACACACGACGAGGTCCTGACGCCTTGACCCAAGGTTCTCCTTGAAGAGAGAGAAAGAGAGAAGAAGAAGAAGAAGCAGAAGCGCACGGAGGGAGGGGCCCTGGGGGGGGGGTCGAGCTTCTCTTGGCTTTGATTACCAAAGAGGACCTCCTGGAAAGCTTGAAAACTTGAAACCCAAAGCAACCCGGAGGAGGGAAGGAGGAGGGGAGGTGAACCACGGAGGTTGTCTCTCTGTAGAATTCAGGACTAAATCAAGGAGACCTGGACCGGATCGGCCATCCAGAGGTTTCAAAAAAAAAAAAAAAAAAAAAAAAAAAAAAAAAGTCGTCTGTCTTTGTCTCTGTCTCCTGTTCACACCACGGGGTCGGGGCCATGATGGGTTTCGTACAACAAGGTGAAGAGGAAAAAGAAGGAGGAGAAGGAGGAGAAGGAGAAGGAGGAGGAAGAAGATCCTGTGCCTTGCCTTGACGATTACCTACACGGAGTTGTGCTCCCCTCAAGTCAAACGCCTCGCTTCGCCTTTCGTTTGAAATTTCGGTTGGAAAATTCATTGGAAATTTCCAGAGGGAGAGAGAGAGAGAGAGATCCCGACGACGACGGCGGAGGCGCAAGGAGGTGCATCACGAGTTGGGCGACGAGTTGGGCGACGAGTTGGGCACGAGCGGAGGGAGTCTCCTCGGTTGGACGAAAGAGTTTCTCAAGGCCTTTCGATTGGCGGTTCTCTGGATAGATTTGGCGCTCGGAGTGGTCGGGACGAGGGGAGAGGGGATCGAAGAATGCCGAGAGGGGGGAAGAGAAGGAGGAGGGAGGAGGAGGTGGTGGTGGAGGAGGAGAGGGATGGGGAGTGGATGGGGAGCGAGAGTGAGGGGACGGGAGGGGAGGAGGAGGAGGGACCGGGGGAGGAGGACTTGCAGTACGTGGACATGTCCACCGACGGCCGGTTTCGGCTGAGGCCCAGCATAGACCTCGGGGAGGAGGGGTACGGCGGAAGGGTGACGACGAAGGCTGCGATGTTCGAGAACGGCGGGGGGAGCGAGAGCGACGAGGAAGGGGATGCGGGATCGGGTCAGCACTGGAGGTCGGCCGCGGGGGACGACGCCACCCCCTCGCCGAGCGAGAGCGACGAGAGCGGGGGGGACGACGCCGACGACGCCGACGGCGGCGACGGGGACTTCGCCAAGGAGTTCGAGGCGCTGAGGCGCGAGGACGCTCAGATCATGTCGAAAACCCAGCTCCGGACGGAAGACGATCGGGAGAGGGGTCTCGCGATCGTGGCCCAAAGAAAGATTTGGGAGAAGGCGCTGAACGTCAGGATTCGGGTGCAGAAGCTCCTCGCGGGCGCGAACAAGATGCCACAGACCGAGGAGGTGGAGGCGATCAAGTCCGACTTCCCCTCTCTTTCCAAGGAGTACGAGGAGGTGGAACAAGTCGCGAAGGATGCGCTCCAGCAGCTCGTGGACTTTCAGACCGCCTTCTCCCGGGACGCCTGGAACTCCTTGGACGACGAGGAGGAGGAGGAGCAGACGGGACAGAAGAGCGGCGGCATCCAGAGCGCCGAGGAGGGGTGGAAGGCCCTGTCCGACTGCCACGACGGGTACATGAGACACGTGAGGGACGAGGTCGACCGCTGGCAGAGGAAGACCATGCTGACCTCCGCGGGCGCGAAGCGAGGAAACTTGAGGGCCCTGACTCAGTCCATCTCCACCCAGGTCCGAACCCTTATGGAGGACCCGGCGCTTGTGGCGAGGAGGACGCACATCGCGAAGAACAGCGAGAACCACCGCGTCCTGTGCAGCTTCTCCGCCAAGGCGAGGGAGAGGGAAAACGACGGGGAGGTCGAGAGAGCCTCTGCTTACGACGACAACGCGGAGGCAAACCTCTTTGAGGACGAGTACGACTGCGAGACGTACGAGGACGCCGAGTTCTACCAGCAGATTCTGAAGGAGTTCCTCGAGTCCCAGAGTTTGACCGCGGCGGACATCGCGAGGGCGAAGAGCGTGAAGAGGAGGAAGGTCGTGGACCGGAAGGCCTCCAAGGGGAGGAAGATCAGGTACCACGTCCACGAGAAGCTGGTGAACTTCATGGTCCCAACCTCTTTCGACCGGCCCGAGTTCGCGGAGAAGCTCTTCGGAAGCCTGTTCGCGTACAAGACTTAACTAAGGGTCAAGTAGTGTAAAGAAGTATATATGAGTACAAATTGCTTTCCAATTGCTTTCCTAGCTTGCTTTGCTTTCTAACTTGTCCAGTTGCTTCCTCAACTCATCGTTGATGTGAATCAAGCTCTCCCTCTGAGCTTTGGCCACCTCGAGCTGCGGTTGAAGCAGCGCAACATCCTTGTAAAGCTGACTCACGGTGTTCTCCAGGTTCCCAACGAACTGAAGTTTCTTCATCCTCGACTTTTGGGCGGATATGCGGTTGGCCAGAATTCGCTTCGCCTTCTTGTCGTCCATGAGGGACAAAGCTCTGCTTCTTTCGGCCTTGGGCGGCATGTCATCCGCGCTGCTATTCGACTTGACCGAGTCTCTCTTCCTCTTCTTCTTGGGGTCCGTGTTCAAGTTCCTCAAGTCGTCCTCGATCGTCGTCTCTCCCCTAGCGAAGCCACCCGTGGACATGATCGGGGGCATGCTCTTGTTCCTCCTCAGGTTGCTGCTGATCTTCCTCGCTGCCGCAGACTCGAGGTGGTGCCCCTCAACCACCACGCTCGCCGGGCTTGCCCCTTGCCCATGACCAGCGTTCAAGGGTCCAGCGTACAGGTTCATCTTCCCTGGGTCCACAGTACTCGGGGTACTTGCGTAAGGCACGTTAGGAGGTGAGTCCAGGATACGCAAGATTTCGTCTTGCATCACGGTATCGATGGTTGGCCTTCGACTACGGTTTGAGCTCTCCCCTAGAAGTTCAAGATCCGGAATCGCAAGCTCCTTGAGCAGCATGAAGAAGGTGTCGCTGGAGCAGCGCCTGTGCCTCTTCAGCGCCGGTACATTGGCCTTTTCCGAGCCCAGCCGTATGAGGACGTCGTCCTCCTGTCCCGGTTGTTGTTGGTGGTGCTCTGGGCTCGCCAGAACGTTCCTCAAATCCGGTGAGCCAAGGAGGTCGCTCGTCGACGGTATAGGATCCGGCAGTTCGTGGTGTTCGCCCGACGGTTGAAAGAAGTTTTGATCCTGAAGTTGCCCCACCCCTTGCTGTCCCGTGGGCAAGAAGTGGTTATCGAAACGCAAGTCCACCGCCTCCGCTCTTCTGCGGGGCTTCTCCTTGTTCGCCTCGGCCATGACCCCTCTCTCTCTCCAAGTCCCCGTTTCCCTCTATCCTCTGTCTGGTCCGCTCTGTGTAGGTTTCACTTGTCTCTCTTCCTCATGTCTTTTCCTCGCTTGCTCTTGCGTCCGTCTCTTGCGTCGTGTATCCTTGGTTCTGCGCTCTCTCGATCCACACACACACTTCACCCGCCTCCACTCTCTGTCACTGCGGCGGAAGAAACCAAGACCACCGAGTTGAAAGAGACAAGCAGCCCGACAGCCTGGCAAAGCTTCACAAACCAACACGTGAAGTGGAGGAAAAGTGAACAAAAACTTAAGAGTACACGACAGGAACACACAGGAGACGGGAGAGACGACGCAGCTTTGAGAAATACGAGAAAAGATATAATAGACACATATATCCACGAGAAAAGATAAGATACGATACATCGGGACGAACCGACGTCGGGGAGTCGGGGCAGGCATGAGTCATGGGGTGTCATGTTCATGTCATGTCATGAGGGGGACGTGACCTGACGAGGAACGGAGTGGTTGGATCAAGAGCGCCTGGATGCGATGATCTGTTTCAATCACCTTCCTCTTCTTGGAAACGAGGACACCCACCTCACCTCACCTCACGTCACCTCGCCTGGAGGTCAATCATCAAATCAGTTTGTGTGATTTCCCAAGATCCTCCCATCTTGATCAAAAGGAAAGGTAGAAAGGACAGAACAGGAGGGCAGAGGGGTGGTGGTGGTGATGCGCAGGGAAGGGCACCTTGACGTCCACTGCGATCATGGGGCGGGGGAATGGACACGCGATCGCTCTCGCGGTGTCCCTCGTCCTCAAGCTGGTCCTGGCGGCGGCAGCGAGTTCGGTCGCACCGGAAAGCGGCGGCTTCTTGCTATGGGGTTTGCCACTGACCCGGAGCGAGGCTCGAGGCCAGGGAGGGGCGACTAGGGTGGCGATCGTGGCAAGCGAGTTCTCGGGGATCGTGCCGAACGGCGGGGTGGGCACTTTCTACACCGCACTGGCCCAGGAGCTTGCCGCTTCTGGCAGCGAAGTGACTCTTCTCTACACTCAAGGGACGCGGTCCCACAGCGCTGTGGGAGGATTCGAGTACTGGAAGGACTGGTACAAAGGCTTTGACGTTGACCTCGTCCCGGTTCACTTCTCCCCGCATCACGGGTCGTCCTACCACGCCAGCGTTTCGTACGAGGCTTACGTGACGCTGAGAGACTTGCACGCCTCGGCACCGTTTGACGTGGTTCATTTTCCTGACTGGCAGGGCCACGGTTACTATGCGCTCCTGGCCAAACACCTGGGCATGGCCTTCGAGGGCACCACCCTTTGCGTCATGACCCACGGCCCCCTCCGGTGGGCACGCCTTGGCAACGGAGAGAAGCTCTACGACCCCTCTGACATCGAAGTGGACTTCCTAGAGAGGCAGACCATAAGACTAGCGGATGTTCTCGTCAGTCCGAGCGAGTACCTCATAAAGTGGATCAAGGGCCAAGGGTGGCAGGTTCCTGACGGGGCGGTTCACATCCAGCCCTACCTCACGCCCGACACCACGGGGGGAGGCGAAAACCTTGCGGAAAAGCCGAGGTCCTCACCACTGGGCGAGGGCCAAGCTCCTGCTGTAGAGGAGATCGTATTCTTCGGTCGGTGGGAGAGGAGGAAGGGCGTCAAAACATTCTGCGACGCGGTTGGGGGCCTCGTGAGCGATTTGGTGGCGCAAGGCAGCTCGGGGCCGAGGTTCAGCGTCACCTTCATGGGAAGCGACAGGGGGACCATCGATGGCATGAGCAGCAGGGACTACGTCATCAGGTGTGTGCAGGCTTGGGAGGAAAAAGTCGTTCAGGGCTCGACCTCCCCAATCAAAAGCGTTTCTCTGAAGAGCAGCCTCAACAGCCACCAGGCTCACGCTTATCTCAAGGACGCAAAGTGCGTGGCGGTGCTGCCCTCTCTCTTTGAGAACTCGCCGCTAAGCATCTTCGAGCTCATCAGCATGAGAGTCCCTTTCATCGCCAGCAGTGCCGGCGGGATCCCAGAACTCATTCACCCCTCCTCGCGGGGCAGGGCGATCTTTGATGCGGGTTCGGACCAGCAGCTGAAACAGAAGCTGTCGAACGCACTGACTGCTCCCGCTGAAAGCCTCGTGGTGGAAGGCATGTACAACCCGGGCGAAGTGCAGCGGCAGTGGATACGGTGGCACCACAACGTCCAAGCTGCCAAGGAGTGCGAACCGGAACAGATTCTGGACCTGCGCGTGGGGGATGACACGATGGAGGTGGATTTGGCCCAGTCGGTCACTTCGAACAGGACAGGGGGGTCCCTCTCCCTTTGCGTGGTTCTCGACGGAAATGAGCACACCAGCGGGGCCACTTTGCGTGCGCTGGCGGCACAGGAGTCGAGGGAGATCGAAATTTTGCTCTGGGAGAGCGGGGGCTCGGGCGAAGAGTACCTCCGAGCGCACGGGTTCGAGGCCATCAGGAGACTTGGCCAGGGGGATCACAGCCTCGGAAGCAACTTTTTGGCTGAGGCGCAAAACCTGTGCGTGAAAGAGGCGGGAGGCAGCCACATCTCGTTCCTTCGCTCTGGGCAAATCTTGATGCGCGGTGCTTTGGGGGAGCTCTGGAGTGCAGCGCTGAAAAAGAAACTGGACATCGCTACGAGCTTCATGTCGCTCTACAAGGTGTCCTCGCTCCCTGTGCTCGAAACGTTTGACCAATACGACGGGGACGCCCTCACGCTCCACGTGGCCGGAATGAGGACCTTTCCTCACGTCTACTTGGGCCAAGCCGTTCTCCCAGGCTTGTACCAAAACGTTTACGGTGGCCCAGTGATGGTGGTGAGGAGGGCCGCGTTCGACCAGGTTGGAGGGTTTCCCTCTGATTTCGTCGACGGGTATTCCGTCTGGGAGTTCTACTGCAGGGCGGCATCCTTCGGTTTGTCCATGGAGGTCCTTCCCAGGGGCCTGTACCTCAGCCCGGTGAAAGACGGTTACGCGAGGAGGAGGGGCGACGAAGGCGTCGTCGGGCGAATTCTCAGAAGGCACCTGGAAGAGCTACCGCAGCAGACTCGCGCAGACGTGCTGAGCATGAAGCCGGAGACCATCAAGCTGATTGCCGACCTGGCTTGAGAGATTCATTGACGAAGGGGGACGTTTCATGTTATTTTGTTTTGTTTCTCGAGGTTGTATTCTAGGCAGCGGTGCTTCGTTTCCTTGAAAGAGGCGGCAGCGTTTATTGCATTTATTTGTATGCTCTTTGCGACCCCTGGCGACGCGCGCGCTCAAGTCATCACCATGCCGCCGTCAATGGTGAGGGTCTGCCCCGTGATGTACGCCGCCGCGGGATCGAGCGCGAGGAACCGAACGAGGCCGGCGACCTCCTCTGGCTGGCCGTACCTCTTGAGTGGTATGCCTTGAAGGATCTTCGCCTCGATCTCCTCCCCGAGGACGGCGGTCATGTCAGAAGCGATAAAGCCCGGGGCAACCGCATTGCACGTGATGTTTCTGCCACTGTATTCTCTCGCAATCGTTTTCGTCAACGCGATGACTCCGCCTTTTGCCGCGGCATAGTTCGCCTGGCCAGCATTTCCCGTGATTCCCACGACCGATGCGATGTTGATGATCCGCCCTTTCCTGCTCTTGCCCATGATCTTCGTCGCCGCCTGGGCCGCGAAGAAGACCCCACTGAGGTTCGTGTCGATCACCTCCTGCCACTGCTTGCTCTTCATCCTCATCATCAGAGTGTCCCTGGTGATTCCAGCGTTGTTTACCAGGACGTCCACCCTGCCCCACTTGTCGACGCAGGCCGAGAACATGTCCTTGATGTCGGACTCGTCCGCCATGTCACCCTTGAACGTGATGGCCTCTCCGCCGCTCTCGGCGATCTGGGAGGCAACCTCCTCGGCCTTCTCCGCCGAGCTCGCGTAGTTGACGAGGACCTTCGCCCCGGACTCCCCGAGGGCCAAAGCGATCGCTCTCCCGATCCCGCGGGACGCTCCGGTCACCACGCAGACGGGCGCGTCCTCAGCTGCCGCTTTGGTCGCCAAGCACCGTCGACCGCCGCGGTGCGCATCCAAGGTGGTGCATAGCCTCCTCTCGCCTCGCCTGTGAAGGCTCGGCAACGACGCCTGGCCAGGCCTCGCGGTCGCTCTGCCAGCCACAGCGCTGGGTCGGCGGCACGACACTGGAGCGCACAGCATTGCTCCTGGTACGCCGCGGACGCGCCACAACGAAACAGGCAAAGGAGTCATCAGTCAGTCAGTCAGCAGTCACAACACCCAAGAACAAACAGAAAAGGAGAGGAGGAGAGGAGAATGGATACCGAGGGGCTTCCCAACGAGAGAAGGGCTTGGGACGCGAGAGGTCCAGAGGGGTCCGCGGCCATCCCGCCCGCCCCCTCCGCCCTTCGCACTCACCTGGTCGAGCCGTCCTCATCAAACTTCTCGTAACAGTCGCCATGGTAATTGGATGGATGAGATCAGGCGCTTCGACGGGGAGCGTGACAACTTTGGAGCCACAGGTCCTGACGCATTGAGAGGGGAGAGGGGAGGAGGGGAGGAGGGGAGCGGTGGAAGCCCCGGTGGGCAAGGGAAGGAGTGATGCGTTTGGATGTGGGATGATGTTACGCACTCGCCTCTTCCTCGATCGGAAGAGCCCTCGCTTGAAGGAGGGCCTTAGGGATGGAATGGGTTGGACGTAGAGAGACTGGACTGGACTGGACTGGAACCAACCACGACCACATCGTCAAAGGAAAGGGAATGATGGTTTTTTATAAAGTCGTATTCGTGCTCATTAATTCAATTCAGGAGATCGGCAAAGAGATCTTTGCTCGGGGTGCTCTCCTTGCTCGTCGCCGAAGCTTGCTGCGGTGGTGGTGGTGGAGTGGACTGTTGTTGAACAAAGGATGGTTGAGCTTGCATCATGGGCTGCTGAGGCATCATGCCGCCATTGAATCCCTGGGGAGCCTGCATCATCATCTGCTGAGGCATCATGCCGGGTTGCTGCTGCATCATCATCTGTGGAGGCATCATGCCGGGCTGCTGCATCATGCCGGGCTGCATGCCAGGCTGCTGCTGCATCATCATCTGTGGAGGCATCATGCCAGGCTGCTGCTGCATCATCATCTGTGGAGGCATCATGCCAGGCTGCTGCTGCATCATGGGTTGGTGGTGCTGCTGCGGCGGCGGCATCGCCATGCCCCCGAAACCTTGCTGCTGCTGTGGAGGGAACATGTTCTGCGCGGCGGGCTGAGCCGGTTGGGTCATCGCTGGGGCGGCCGAAGGCATCTGCTGCTGGAAGGCCATGGCAGGCGCCGGTGCGCTGTTGAATGCCGCCTCCACCGCGGACTTGTTCTGTGCAAACGGGTCCTCGGCCATCGGAGGGGGGGCTGCAGCAGCTGGGGGCGCACTCGTGAAGTCCGCGAAGCCTTGGTTGGGATCGTTTGAGCCCTGGCCAAACGCATCGAAGGAATTGTCAACCCCAGGCCCGCCGGAGCCGGCCACCGGCTGAGAGGGCGCGGCCGCCGGCACTTCCAAGCCGCCCAATAAGTCTATGTTGCTCTTGCCTCCGGCTGGGGCCGCTTGCGCCCCACCCTGGGAGGTCGCGCCCGTAGAAAAATCTGCCCACACCTCCCCCGCTCCTTGGGAGGGGACAGGAGCTGCCTGTGGCGTTGGGGCAGGCGCAGCAGGCGAACCAGCGTAGTTCGCAAACGTTGCTGAGATCTTTGAGTTGACCTTTGTTTGGGACAGAGTCATCTTTCCGCTCTGGGCGCTCCCCGCGTTCAAGTTGGAAGAAATGTTCACCTTCACCGGCGCCTCCAATGCAGCGGAGGACGAGGCGGTGGAGGGAGCAGGGGACGACTGCTGTTCGTAGCCGTTGTTGTTGTTGTTGTTGTTGTTGCCATACTGGGACTTGTAACCCGTCGGAGAATTCTTGTAGTAGTCTTGAGTATCCCTCGAGAATCCTTTGGCGAGCTTCCTGGTGGCCGTTTTAGCTTTCAGGCGCTCGTCGTTCAGCGCGTCGCCGTCCTGCAAGAGCTTGATGAGCGTCTCGGCCCTCGTTCTCACGTTGATGCCCTAAAGATTTCGAGACGAGCAGGGAGGTGGGAAAGGACAAGCAGAGTCAGCACGCTGCGACACGCGAATCCTTTCCCGGGGTGGGAGGGAGGAGGACGAGAGGTTGCACACTTACCTGGTCCCTGCCGTCCGGCGACTTGTACTGAAAGTACTTCAGCTTCCGCAATAAGTTGTTCTCGTCCTTGATGTGTTCGACCACGAACCGAGGGCAGTGCTTTATCATGTACTCAATCACGAGAAGGGCCTTGTAGACTTGGCGCCAGTTCTCTCCTTGAATGGCGAGCCTCTTCTTCAGGATCGTGAACACTTGGCCGAAAGCTTCGTGGTTGATGCAAGCGGACGCTATTTCGTACATCGCAGTCCCGTGCGGCCCCCACGGATCCGTGTTGGTGGCCTCCAACACCTTCATCTCCAGATCGGACAGGTTGTAGGCCACCTGCTTGAGGTTTTTCGCCAGGCTGCTCAAGATAGGCATCTTGTCCTTCCAAAATCAAAACTACTCCACGTCTTCGTCTTCTCTCTGGCCCTCCTTTCAAGAAGCGTCCGTCCTTTGACTTTCAGTACGCAACCATCCAAGACCCAGCCACCCCCCCTCTGCGTCTCTCTCGCACACCAATTCTCCTCCTCGAACCTCACAAGTCGCGATGCCGACGACGACTTTCTCTCCCTCTCTCTCTCCTCTCCTCCTGGCCCTAAGTCGTCAAGTTCTCCAAGGTCTAATCTTGGGTGTACCGCGCGCTAAACCCTAAACCCTAAACCCTAAAACCGAGAGAAGAGAGAGAGAGAGAGAGAGAGAGCGAAGGCGATCAAGCAGGAGGGAGGGGACGAGAGCGAGGGAGAGGGAGAGGGAGAGGGGAGAGGGGAGGACGAAGAAGGGGGTGGACCATCTCAAGGGCTTTCCATTGCTGGGTCGCTTGAAGGAAACGGCGGGGGGACGGGGAAGAGCGGGAGCAGACGGGATGGGAGAGAAGGGAGACAAACCAAAGAAGAAGATATGCTGTGCATGTCCGGAGACCAAGGTAAGAGGTGCGGTGGGGCACGATCGGGCGATTGGAACCTTGCTTGCGGCGACGAAATTCGGCACGGGATCCCTTCTCGCCTCGTTTTGCCGGTGGTCGCCCGCAACGAACACACCGTTGGAACTCACTCACGCGCTGTTTCGTTCTCTTCTGCCGCTCTCTCAGGGGCCTCGCGACACGTGCATAGCGGAGAAGGGACCGGAGCACGAGGACTGCTTGAAGCTCATCGAAGCTCACAAGAAGTGCCTGAGGGCCGAAGGATTCAAAATCGATTAAGTCTTCGAGTTGAGGGGACCTGACTGCTGTGCAGGGCGTCGGGTGGTGGTGACGCAAGTGGCCCTGGCGTGTCGCGCGGTCACAACAGAATGCGAGTACAATATGATTACAAATTTTTTATTTTTATTTACATAAGGGTACAGTTGCAGCCCCGTCGCCCTGCTGAGCCGCTACCTTCCTCCGCGAAAGCCGCTCTGGCCTGCATGATCTGCGTCGCGGGGACCCCGTCCACGACCGTTCCCGGGGAGAACCCCTGATAGATCGCCTCCCCAGCCTCGTCGTCGTCGCTCTCGCCGTCGTCGTACTCGTCGTCGTCGTACTCCTGCTCGCTCCCGTCGGAGGGACTGGTAGAAAACATTGCAGACTTGGCCCCACCCTGAAGAGGCCCGGTGCCATCTCCAGGGACTCCGTCGGGAAACAACTCGAACTTGATCCTGTCCAGCTCGTCCACAATCATGGCCTGGTCCGCGATGCTCTTGCTGTAAACATTGATGCGTATCGCACCGTTCTCAAAATAGCTCAGGACCTCCTTTCCGACGGCGGGGAAGGTGTGGTCCTGGCGATACTCATGGAAGCAGCACATCGAATCGCTGATCAGGCCGATGTCGAACCGGTTCGTCTTTTGCACGGGGGGCCAGTCCTCAGCAGCGTCGCCGGGACCCGCGTCGAGATCCGGGTCTTGGTCTCGGGGCGGGGCCCCACTCTGCCCCTGCGCAGGTTCTTCGGCGTGGAGCATCCTGTAGTCTGCAAAGAGGTTGAGGCCTTGGAGATCCTCCGAAGCGGCTTCGAAACTGTCACTCTCCAACTTCACCCTCAGGGTATTCCCGAGAAGTGCGGTCCCGTTGGAGTCGAGAATTTCCATATCCAGCTCGCGATTGGACTCGTCCACCAGCCCCGTCGGCACGATCCTCACGGACAGGTCCCCGCACTTGTTTCCGTACTCGTCCAGAATGCGGGCTTTGCCGTCCGTCTCCATGAGGTAGAGCAAGGGTTTGAGATAAACGTAGGAAGCGCCGACGAACTTGTCCATCGGCAGACCCTCCAATATGGACTCGTGAAGCTGTAACGTGCTGTCCTCGTCCTTGTCTTGCGAGCTCGCCGTGTACATCTGCTCGATGATCGACGCCTTCTCCTCAAAATCGAGCTTCCTATACACTCCAACATTGTTTCCTTCGTAGAAGGCGTCGATCAGTATCGCATGCTCCTCCTCTCCATCACCCGGCACGGGCGTCGTTTGAAGTTCCCCGTGGTCCGGGAGAGCAGAGGCCAAGCGCAGCTTGAAGCTCACGCTGTCGTTCACTTCCTTGACTAAACCGTTCGTGGAGTCGACGAGGAGAATGGAATCCGTGAGCTCCTGCAAAAAGTCCTCGGACAGCTCCTTCTCGGGATCAGGTTCCACCTCGGGCTTGGGCTCTGCAGCTGAAGCGGTGATGACGCTGCCCACGACGTCTCCCAAGATGCTCTCAGCGAGATCGCGCGGCCGATCCGAGCCACCTTGAGGGAGAACCCGTTCCGCTGCCGCCACCTCCTCAAACGTGGATTGCAAATTCTCCTTGACGTTTTTTTTCAGAGCGTTTGTCTCCTGGTGTCGAATGCCGTGCCAATCCTCCATGGCCTTGAGGCTCATCTCCACGAAGGTGCTCAGGTCCTCCTCGCCAAGCTTCCCATCGGCACCCTTGGCATCCAAGGACTCCTTGATCGCCCGCATCGTTGACTGGATGTCCAACACGAGCTTAGATTTGGCCTCTTGCGCAGAGTGCCACGTCCTCTTCTTCGGCGTCCTCATCTCCGGAAAGGCCTTCTTCAGCGTTTTGCTGCTGTTCAGGACGCTGGTGTCATCGCAGGACGTGAGCAACTCGTCCTGAATCATTTGGTGCTGCTCCTTGAGGCGCTCGAATTGGTTCACGAGGGAATCCATTTCTGTCCTCTCCTTGATGCTTTCCTGCAACTCGATCAGGGACTTGCATTGTTTCTCCAAGGCTATCTCGATCTGCGCGTTGCTCTCGTCGAGCTTCCTCTCGAACATGTCTCGATATTTCTTCTCCAACTCCTTCTCCTTCGCCTCCAGCAGGGAATCCATCTGCGTTTTGCTGTATTCCCTGAAGGCGAAGTTCCAGTCGATCGCCACGCCCTCGGCCGTGTCGCGGGAAGGATTTACGCTCTCGACTCCCAGGGCCACGCAATTCACGCGAAAGGCCGAGTAGGAGCCAAAGATGACTCTGGCGTTGTGGAAAATCTTCGTCTCCCCCGAGCCCTCCAGCTTCTTTCCATTGACGTGGACGACCGCAGCAGTCTCCTCTTCGGCGCAGCAAGCGCGCAGACCGAGGGAGACGGATCCATCCGCACCTGGGTAACACCCCAGTATGGCGTGACTCGGCTGTATTCCAATGCCAGAGAGAATGAAGTGGGGCCCATCTCCATCGCATTTGCTGCCAATCCGCGTCTCGCCCGGACCAATGTGAAACACGAGCTGGCCGGACAGCATGGGATCCGCATTCAAATTCACGAGGCTTGCGCTCCAGGACGCTGCCCCGTTGCTCTGCTCCTCCCCCGGGATGTTCAACAACGCTTGCTGGCTCGCAGCATCGTTCTTGTTGGCCTGCACCAGGCCCATGGCCTTCATGTTTCTCTTTGCGATCTGAAGCTGCGCGAGCGTGGCCTGGTGGCGATCCTCCCAGGTGTTCGAGAGGTCCGCGACGATCTTTTGGCTCTGCAGGACCTGGTCGGCCAAGGCGGAGCCTTGGCTTCCGGGCGGGGCATCGCCGCCGCTCGCCCGCAGGGCCTCCTTGAGAAGTTTGATCTCCTCGCGCAGCTCCATCACGAGCTTCTTGGTCGGATCGATGTTCACCTCCGCCTTGTTGACGATCTTCTTCGTTCTGCTTGCAAACCGCAACGTGCTCAGGGTCTCCTCGAGGTTCTTCCGCGAGGGTGAGATCGTCGCAAGCATCCCCGTCCGAGAGTTCCCGCCCAGCGACTCCCTCAAGATGAGCGTCAACGTGCTTTCCCTGTACGGCACGTAGAGCCTGTCCCTCTTCGCCGTCCCGCCACCCGACGCCATGTCCGCGAGAGCTGAGATGCATTTCCCCAAAGCGCTCAGAGACTTGTTGATGGATGCCCCTTCCCGCAGCCTCTCCCCGCTTGCCCCCGTCTTGCTGGTCCTCTCGCTGCCAGCCAAATCGACCAAGTTCACTTTGCTTACGATCTCCACCTCTTCGTTCCCCTTGACCTTCTTCTGACTCAAGTTGATGGTGAAGACCGTGTGGGCCCTGCTGCTTGTCGCGTTCATGTTCGTAGCGTGAATTGTTCTCGCCTTGGACCCGAGCTCGATCAGCCTCAGGGCCTCGGTGATTGATGCGGCCCCCAAAAGGCTCAGGTTCTCCACGTACGCTCCCGTCTTTGGGTGGATACGAACCTTCAGGCTCTGCGAGTGGTGCCTGCCGTTGGTGCTCCGCAGCACGCCCGGGTCCAGGAGGTCGTAAACCCTTTCGTTGTAGATCTCAATCATGGATACGTCGACTGTCCTCCCACCTGCAGCCTCTTGGTCCCCCCCCGACCGCTCGAACAACCGGTGCAGCAGCCTGGGCAACAACCCTTTGTGCTCGGCGTCCGCGTCGCTGCCCACCATCGAATAGCTCTTGCCAGAGCCAGTCTGACCGTAAGCGAAGATGCAAGCGTTGTAGCCATCGAGGGCGCTGTCCACCAGCGTCGCGCCAAAGCCCTCGAAGACGTCCTGCTGGGTCGCATAGGAAGGGTGGCCCTCGTCGAGGCTCCAAAATACCTTGTCGAAGGCGAATTCCTTGGCACTGGCCTCGCTTCCACCCGCCCCACCCCGCACCAGGACCTTGTTCCCCTCGCATTCCACGCAAACATCGCTCCCGCCCTCCCTCTCCCTTTGGTTCAGTGGCCTGCACCTCACCACCACCTGGATGTTGTTGCCCTCCTTCATCTTTGCTGCGTCGTCTTCGTTGATGCTTCCAAGGTTGCGGACTTGGGAGGCCCCATCGGCCCAATCGTCAACCCCTTGAGCGGCTGAGGGCCACCTCTATCCCCTTGATCGACGGGGCGACCGCCACACTCCGCACCGTGACGCCAATCGAGGGAAGCCAAGGTGGGTGTCCTCTCTCTCTCCTGGGTAACTGCTCGCGAGATGAGGAGAGGGAAGGGGCTACCCATCGAGGAGAAGGATGATGGTGGTGGGGTGGGGGAGGCACCAGCAACTTGGGGGGAGACGGCTTTGCGGGGGGCTTCTGGAGGCAGCGTCTGATGAGCCGGGAGGGCTTTGCTTTGGGGGAAGGAAGGGGGAATCCAAGCCCGCGACCTTGTCGGAGGGGCGAGCGGATTCCAACCTGGTCGTGGGAAGCCGCCACCAGCGCAACGTTGTGCAGCGCTCGCTCTCGTTTGTCGAGAGTGGCCTAAACTAAATAGTGCATTTCATTGATTTCCTCCGCGAAAGAATGCGTTCAGTACCTGTGGTGCTGCTTCTCCCTCTCGTTGTAGTCCGCGCAGAACCAACCAATGCCCGCAATTGGAAGGATGCAGAAAGGCAACGCGTCGAAGAGCACGTTCTGCTTCAAATGGTGCATCACCTTGTGTGGGATATCCTTGAAAAGACCCTGCATGACGTTCTGCTCGAAGGGGCTCAGCGTGTAAACCACCTCCTTCAGTCTCATGCCCACCTGCTGTTTCCCCATGGTGCTCACAAACCACACAAGCCACACGAAATCTGAGGAGCGCGAAGGAGACAAAAACAACAACAACAACAACAACAACAACAAATTGTTTTTTTGGGGCGCAAGGTGTCAGTCCGTTTGCGCGACGCAACAAGCAAAGCAAAAAAGAAGAGCTCCACGTCGTTCACGACTCCTTGCTTCCTAGGGTTTTTCTCGCCCCTCTTCCTCCTCCCGTTCCCGAGCCTCCCACGCAAGCAGCGGGACGCCTGGGGCAGGTCGGAGAGATTCCCGCACGGAGCAAGTGGAGGAGTCACGCGCCGAGGTGGGAGACGGGCGGAAGGCCCCCTCCCCCCTCCATCCCCGAAGGAAAGGAAAGAAAGAAAGCCCCTCTTTCCTCTTCCTCTTCCTCTTCCTCCATCCCCAAAGGAAAGGAAAGAAAGAAAGCCCCTCTTTCCTCTTCCTCTTCCTCCCCCCCACGGGACCCCCGCCTCCTCCGAGGCGACGCGACGGAAGGGAAAGCAGAACCACGACCTCTCGAGCGTGTTCTCGTTCTCGTTCCCGACCCAAACCCTCCTCGTCCTCTCCCTCGCGCTCTTACCTTGGGTCGCCGCTCGTTGCTCTCTTCTCTTCTCTCTCGCTCTCGCTCTCGCCGTCGTGGGGTAAGAAGAATGAGTGTACTCGAGTTTACACTCACGATGGACGGAGACGGATCAACATTAACACCCGAGCACGAACCTCTCCTGGACAATCCATGGGGCCGCGTCGTGGGGAGAGAGGAGCAAGAAGGCATTAGCATACAGGAAGGATGGGGTTTCCTTCCCTTGAGCTTTCCTTCTGAGTCCAATGCAAGACGTTCCGGTGCAGAGGGTTTCTTTTAATCCAAGGCGTGGAGGAGTCAAAGAAAGTTGACTTGTTGGGTCGAATCCTTTCCGCGGCCCAGCAGCACCCCCAAGGGATTCAATTCTGAGGCCCGAGCCAACCTTCTTTTTCGCTTCGAACAGGGGAGAGGCAAGAGGCACGTCCATTGCACAACATAGAACGAGGCAACCTTGCTTGCTTGCTTTGTTTCGTTTGGTTTGGTTTTGTCCCCAGGACAACGCAGAACGAGCCCGGCATTGTGGAAACGCTGCGCGCACGCACGCACGGTCTGGCTTGCGAGGACAAAGGAAAACCCGAGCAAGCGGTTTGGTTTCTCGTCGGCTTTACCCAGTGGCAAGCCAAGTTCGGTGTTGATACTACCTCTCTGGCGGTGAAGGAGCGATGCGTGTGGAGTAAGGAAAGGCATCTCAGCAGCTGAACATTCTCTTCGCTGAAGTGGAGCCCAAACCATCGAGTGTGTGTGTGTGTGTGTGAGAGAGAGAGAGAGAGAGAGAGAGAGAGAGAGAGAAGAGGAGGGGGAGCTTGTTGCAGAATAACACTTGGAGCAGTGCTTGAATAGACTTGGACATGTGCACAAGAAGCGGGCGTGTATAATAGAATGGGACACAGAGAAACCAGGGCTGGCTTGCCCTTGTGCCTGGTGGTCTCTCTCCTGCTCTTGATTTTGAGCTTGGAGGGGACGAGAGCACAAGATGTGAGGCTCAAGACTATCACCAAGCAGAAGAATTGGTCTGCTCTCGGAAAGCTCTTTGTATTCGATGCCGGGCAGGTTGGTATCGGGCCAATTTTCGCCAACGTCACGCCAGTCGAAGAGCTTGACATAGACGGCAGCGCGAGGATAAGGGGTTCCATCATATTTGACGACTCGAACCACAACCCGGCAATCCAGCTCCCCGAGAACAACTTCAAGTCTCTGTCTATCGGGGAGGTGAACAGGGGGTACATAACACTCAACACGGAGAGCCAAAGGATCGAGTCGCAGCAGTCTGTCGCTTTCACGGGCGAGGAGGACACGGAGAGAAAAATTCTTGTCCCCGAAGAAAGGTTTGAGTCTCTGCAGATCCGAACTTTCTACGGGACGGAGCTCTTCAGCCTTCATACCCTGCAAGGGCTTGAAGAGACCCAGATTCACACATCCTTGTCCGTCAACAAAGATGTGACGATAGACGGCCCGGTGCACTTGACGGACTTCACCGATGTCACCTCTCTCAAGAGGGCCGCTCTCGAGATCAATGGCGGCGTCAGTGTGAAGAAGAGTGCCATCTTTGGAGAAGACGTCGAGATCAGGGGAATGTTCCGCTTCCCCGGAGGTCTGGTCGACTCGGACTTTGCCGTGGCGTCCACGAGGAATGCCACCAGCGTCTCCGAGGCTTCCATGCACACGAGGGGAGGTCTGGCGGTGGAGAAGAACGCGATCATAGGAGGCCCCGTGTTCGTGGTGGACAACACCACCGCGACGAGCAGCTCGGAGGCAAGCATCACCACGAATGGTGGGCTTGGGGTTGCGAGAGACGTCGTCGTTGACGGGAACATGGATTTGGGGGCGGCCCTGACAACTGGTGGAAGAATTGAGATACTCGATATGACAGATTTGTCTCTTGAAACTTCCGGTGGTATTTTCTCCAAGGGTCCAATCGACTCCGAGGAAGCCCTCACAGTCATTGCACCAAAGGGAATAGTTGTGGAGAAAGATGCGATTATTGGCGGCACCACAAGTGTCACGGGGGACACTGATATTGGAGGTGTGCTCTCCGTCTTCTACGGTATGGACGTGTTGAAGGGGGCCACTATTGACGGCCCGGTGCACTTGACGGACTTCACCGATGTCACCTCTCTCAAGAGGGCCGCTCTCGAGATCAATGGCGGCGTCAGTGTGAAGAAGAGTGCCATCTTTGGAGAAGACGTCGAGATCAGGGGAATGTTCCGCTTCCCCGGAGGTCTGGTCGACTCGGACTTTGCCGTGGCGTCCACGAGGAATGCCACCAGCGTCTCCGAGGCTTCCATGCACACGAGGGGAGGTCTGGCGGTGGAGAAGAACGCGATCATAGGAGGCCCCGTGTTCGTGGTGGACAACACCACCGCGACGAGCAGCTCGGAGGCAAGCATCACCACGAATGGTGGGCTTGGGGTTGCGAGAGACGTCGTCGTTGACGGGAAAACGGCCATAGGAGAGACACTCACAGTGGACAAGGAAATTTTCTCCAAGAAAGGCATATTGATTACGGACGAAACAGAGGCGTCTTACGACGATCGGACCAACACCCTATCTGCGAGTTTGCTGACATCAGGTGGCATTGCTGCGGATATGGATGTGTACAGCAACCAGCAGTTTGTTTCGTATGGCCTCGAAATAAAGAGTGATGAGATGTCGACTGGAGTAGAAAGTGGGAGCATTCATTCCATTGGAGGGATGGGTATTGAGGGCAACGTCTTCATCGGAAAGAGGGTGAGAGTCGAGGACGACAGCAACGTTGACTATGATGCTGAGGCCAACACGATGTCAGGGAGTTTGGTGACAGAGGGTGGCCTGGGCGTTTCAAAGGACGTTTACATTCTCAAGACACTGAACATCAATGACAGGACGAACGCAGGGTATTATTATGACTATGATCTCGAAGAATCTATCCTGGGCGGGAGTATAGTCACTTCAGGAGGCATTGCTGCAGAGAGGGACATCCTGACCAATGCCAAGTTCATTTCGAGCAGGGGCCTGGAAGTATACAACGATGAGGGAAGCACGAATTCTACTTCTGGCAGCATGAAAACCAAGGGTGGGCTAGGCGTGGAGAAGAACGTATCCATAGGTCAAACGCTAAATGTGGAGAGCACCTTGAACGCTGCTTATGCTGATGTCTGGCACCAAGAAGGTGAAGAACACCAAGGATCCAAAACGTCTGGGAGCATCCACACGGAAGGAGGTATCGGAGCTGAGGAGGATATTGTGAGTGGAGGCAACATGATCGCCGGTGCAGGCATGCAAGTTCTTAATTACACTCAGAGCAACAGCTCTGACACCGGGAGTTTCACCACATCTGGAGGTGTTGGGATCGCAAGAAACCTGTACGTTGGGGAGAGGATTGACGTGGAGGACAGCACGCAGGCGACAATCAGTGAATCTTCCACCACAGGCAGCATCCACACGGATGGTGGTATTGGAGCAGACAGAGATATTGTCGCTACAGGCAACATGAAGACTTCCGCAGGATTGCAGGTGACCTCCACAACGGAGAGCTATGCCTACAACCAGGGCAGCATCACCACCACCGGAGGTGTTGGGATTCAAAAGAACTTGTACGTTGGGGAGAGAATTGACGTGGACGACAGCACGCAGGCGACAATCAGTGGATCTTACACCTCAGGCAGCATCCACACGGATGGTGGTATTGGAGCAGACAGAGACATTATTGCGGCAGGCAACTTGAAGACTGCCACGGGGTTGCGCGTGACCTCCACAACGGAGAGCTATGCCTACAACCAGGGCAGCATCACCACATCCGGAGGCATGGGAGTGCAGAAGCACATTTATGCCCATGGTGGGATTGAGGTTTCGACGAACGAGCAGTCGTATCTGTATGGATCGTACACCACAGGCAGCATCCACACTTCAGGTGGTATCGGAGCAAACAGAGATATTGTCGCTTCAGGCAACATGAAGACTGCCACGGGGTTGCAGGTGACCTCCACAACGGAGAGCTATGCCTACAACCAGGGCAGCATCACCACATCCGGAGGCATGGGAGTGCAGAAGCACGTTTATGCCCATGGTGGGATTGAGGTTTCGACGAACGAGCAGTCGTACCTGTATGGATCGTACACCACAGGCAGCATCCACACTTCAGGTGGTATCGGAGCAAACAGAGATATTGTCGCTTCAGGCAACATGAAGACTGCCACGGGGTTGCAGGTGACATCCTCCACGAACAGTCACTACTACAACCAGGGCAGCATCACCACCACTGGAGGTGTTGGGATTCAAAAGAACTTGTACGTTGGGGAGAGGATTGACGTGGACGACAGCACACAGGCGACAATCAGTGGATCTTACACCTCAGGCAGCATCCACACGGATGGTGGTATTGGAGCAAACAGAGACATTATCGCGGCAGGCAACTTGAAGACTGCCACGGGGTTGCAGGTGACATCCTCCACGAACAGTCACTACTACAACCAGGGCAGCATCACCACCACTGGAGGTGTTGGGATTCAAAAGAACTTGTACGTCGGGGAGAGGATTGACGTGGACGACAGCACACAGGCGACAATCAGTGGATCTTACACCTCAGGCAGCATCCACACGGATGGTGGTATTGGAGCAAACAGAGACATTATCGCGGCAGGCAACTTGGAGACTGCCACGGGGTTGCGCGTGACGTCCTCCACGAACAGCACGAACTCGTCCTCAGGCAGCATTGTGACATCCGGAGGTGTGGGGATTGCAAAGAGCCTCCATGTGGGGGAGGAAGTGAATGTGACCAGCACTCTCCATATCCAGAGCACCGAGGAGGCTGAGTACGAAAACGCAGGACCAAGCGGCCCGTCTATCAACGGAAGCATCACGACAGAGGGCGGCGTTTTCGCTGCAAAAGATATTTTGAGTGCAGGCAATGTGAAAGCGCTTGCTGGCATTCAAGTTAATGCCAGTGTGGACGTCAGTGAGACTATTTCTGTCAACAGCACTGAGAATGCAGCTTTTGTCGAAGGGACGGGAGCAGTTGAGACCGAGACTGAGCCAGTGTGGGTTCAAATATTGTCTGGAGACACCACCTGCAACAAGGACGTCTATCCTAACGATGGAGCAGCGAGGTACTATGGTTCTCTACATTACGATTGTACCACACCACAAGTTTGTCTTAACTATTGCGACGCGTATTACCCACAGGCTCCTTTCGTGGACTACTGGGTCGAGACTGATGTACCGAACGCGTGCTGGTGTAATTGCTACAAGGCGCCTTGCAACCCTCCAACACGTCGTGTACAAGGAGAACAGATTCAGGTGTTCGAGAGACAGAATGTAACTACAGCGAAAGGTGGTCTTTCTGGTAGCATCAAGACCCAAGGTGGTCTTGGAGTTAGGCAAGATATTGTTACCATGCAAAACGTGAGAGCCTACGGAACGACCAATGCCTTCAGCGTTTCGGGGGAATCATCTGAGCCTTCTGTTGGCGGGAGCATCCATACTGCTGGAGGGATTGTTGCGGAAAAAGATATCCTGGCACTTCAGAAAATGATAGCTGTTGAAGGCCTGCACGTGAATTCCACGACAAGGAGCACAGACGCTGCTACTGGCAGTATCACATCACTTGGTGGCCTTGGCGTTGCGCAGGACATCAATGTTGGTGAACAAATGCACATTTACGGCACCAACAACGCCGAATCCGATATTGAGGCCGGAGAACTCTTTGGCAGTCTCGTCACAGATGGTGGAATTGCCGCTGACAAGGATATCTTGACCAATGAGAACCTTGTGTCGTATGGTCTGATACTCAATGCGGAAAGCATTGGATCCACAAGCATCGTAGCCGAAGGTGGCATTGACATTGGAGGCAGAGGTTTTATTGGTGGAAAGCTCGCTGTGGACAATGACGTCGTCGCAAAGAGCAACATGACTGTGCACAATGGCCTATCGGTCCTGGACACCACGGAAGCTACGTATAACGAGAAGGACGGAAGCTATTCGGGCAGTTTCAGAACCCGTGGAGGCATCTTTGCCATGAAGGATATGATGACGGGAGGAAATTTTAGGAGTTTAGGAGGAATAGCTGTAGACTCGGGTGTTGAGAGCACAAGCTCGGATACTGGAAGTTTAACCACAGATGGTGGGCTTGGGGTAGGAATGAGTGCCCACATTGAAGAAAACCTCAATGTCCTAAGTGATGAGAACGCTTTGTATCAAAAGGGCGAAGCAACTGCAAGCATCCACACTGCTGGTGGCATCGCAGCAGAGAAAGATATTCTTGCTCTGGGCTCCATAACGTCAGTGTCAGGACATTCACACATAGCAGAGCTAAAGGTCAGCGGCAAGACTGAGATTGATGGCACCCTGAGTGCTGACGGTGACTTGTCTGTCAATTATGACAAGTTCACTGTGGATGCATCTACGGGCAACACAGATGTGAAAGGCACGTTGGATGTTCATCAGGATACCTCGCTTGAAGCGAAATTGAGTGCTCTTGACGATTTGTCTGTCAATACTGACAAGTTCACTGTGCAAGCTTCTACTGGTAACACGAACTTGAAGGGTACTTTGAGCGCTGATGGTTCTGTGTCTATCGGCTATGACATGTTCACTGTGAATGCTGGTACTGGCAACACCGCCACGTCTGGCACCCTGAGTGCTGACGGTGACTTTTCTATCAATACTGACAAGTTCGTTGTGGATGCTGCTACCGGCAACACGGCCATGTATGGTTTGAGTGCTGACGGTGACTTTTCTATCAATACTAACAAGTTCACTGTGCAAGCTTCTACTGGTAACACGAACTTGAAGGGTACTTTGAGTGCGGACGGTGATTTGTTTGTCAATTATGACAAGTTCACTGTGGATGCATCTACGGGCAACACAGATGTGCAAGGCACTTTGGATGTTCATCAGGATACCTCGCTTGAAGCACACTTGAGTGTTTTTGACGATTTGTCTGTCAATTATGACAAGTTCACTGTGCAAGCTTCTACTGGTAACACGAACTTGAAGGGTACTTTGAGCGCTGACGGTGATTTGTTTGTCAATACTGACAAGTTCACTGTGGATGCATCTACGGGCAACACAGATGTGAAAGGCACTTTGGATGTTCATCAGGATACCTCGCTTGAAGCGAAATTGAGTGCTCTTGACGATTTGTCTGTCAATACTGACAAGTTCACTGTGCAAGCTTCTACTGGTAACACGAACTTGAAGGGTACTTTGAGCGCTGATGGTTCTGTGTCTGTCAATGACGGCAAGTTCACTGTGGATGCTGCTACCGGCAACACGGCCATGTATGGTTTGAGTGCTGACGGTGACTTTTCTATCAATACTAACAAGTTCACTGTGCAAGCTTCTACTGGTAACACGAACTTGAAGGGTACTTTGAGTGCGGACGGTGATTTGTTTGTCAATTATGACAAGTTCACTGTGGATGCATCTACGGGCAACACAGATGTGCAAGGCACTTTGGATGTTCATCAGGATACCTCGCTTGAAGCACACTTGAGTGTTCTTGACGATTTGTCTGTCAATTATGACAAGTTCACTGTGCAAGCTTCTACTGGTAACACGAACTTGAAGGGTACTTTGAGCGCTGACGGTGATTTGTTTGTCAATACTGACAAGTTCACTGTGGATGCATCTACGGGCAACACAGATGTGAAAGGCACTTTGGATGTTCATCAGGATACCTCGCTTGAAGCGAAATTGAGTGCTCTTGACGATTTGTCTGTCAATACTGACAAGTTCACTGTGCAAGCTTCTACTGGTAACACGAACTTGAAGGGTACTTTGAGCGCTGATGGTTCTGTGTCTGTCAATGACGGCAAGTTCACTGTGGATGCTGCTACCGGCAACACGGCCATGTATGGTTTGAGTGCTGACGGTGACTTTTCTATCAATACTAACAAGTTCACTGTGCAAGCTTCTACTGGTAACACGAACTTGAAGGGTACTTTGAGTGCGGACGGTGATTTGTTTGTCAATTATGACAAGTTCACTGTGGATGCATCTACGGGCAACACAGATGTGAAAGGCACTTTGGATGTTCATCAGGATACCTCGCTTGAAGCGACATTGAGTGTTCTTGACGGTTTGTCTGTCAATACTGACAAGTTCACTGTGCAAGCTTCTACTGGTAACACGAACTTGAAGGGTACTTTGAGCGCTGATGGTTCTGTGTCTATCGGCTATGACATGTTCACTGTGAATGCTGGTACTGGCAACACCGCCACGTCTGGCACCCTGAGTGCTGACGGTGACTTGTCTGTCAATTATGACAAGTTCACTGTGGATGCATCTACGGGCAACACAGATGTGAAAGGCACGTTGGATGTTCATCAGGATACCTCGCTTGAAGCGACATTGAGTGTTCTTGACGGTTTGTCTGTCAATACTGACAAGTTCACTGTGCAAGCTTCTACTGGTAACACGAACTTGAAGGGTACTTTGAGCGCTGATGGTTCTGTGTCTATCGGCTATGACATGTTCACTGTGAATGCTGGTACTGGCAACACCGCCACGTCTGGCACCCTGAGTGCTGACGGTGACTTTTCTATCAATACTAACAAGTTCGCTGTGAATGCTGCTACTGGCAATACGGCTGTGCAGGGTACTTTGAATGTTGAGGGTTCTGCCGCTATCAATACTGACAAGTTCACCGTGGATGCTTCTACGGGAAACACGGCCTTGAAGGGTACTTTGAGCGCTGATGGTTCTGTGTCCATTGCGAGTACATCCCAAGCTCAAATCCACGATGTTCTTAATCATGGCCTGGGAGATGACGCCATTATCGGTACTTACTACACAGAGGGAAGCTTGCACACAGACGGTGGCCTTGGAGTCGACAAGGACATCATGGCGGTTGGAAACATTCGTTCGATGTCAGGGTTCCTAGTATTGAGTGACTATGACGTTACGTATACACCGGCATCAGGCATGACTCCAGCCAGTGTGGAAGCGAGCATCCAGACTGCCGGGGGCATTGGAGCCACCAAAGACATAGTTTCTTTGGCGAATGTTAAAGCATATGGAACAACAGATGCAAGCGTCTCGGGAGGCAGTGTGTCCGCAGCCATCCAGACTGCTGGTGGCATTGCAGCTGAGAAGGACATTGTGACCCTGCAGAATATGAGAGCTTATGGGACTTTCCGAGTTGACGGCACGACTGTCAGCACAAGCCACTCTACTGGAAGCATCATCACTTCCGGAGGTATTGGGGTCCTGAAAGATTCCCATTTTGGTTCCGATGTGATTGTTGGGACTGATCACTGGGTAAAGTCTGATCATCTGAAGGTGGCAAGTACAACAAACGACTTGCTTTTGCAAGCGGGTGCCGGGAAGAAACTCCGCTTAGCATTCGCCGACTCGAGCACGTCAGTTACGAATTCGTTGTCCTTGTTTGGAGACGAAATGAACTTTGTTCACTCGAAGGCAGAGATAGGTTCGAGTTTCGTGAACGTGGGTTGCTTCAGGTTGGACAAGCATTCTGCCATGACAGCGATAATGTACGTTCATGGGAAATTCCTTAACTCGGGTTCTGCGACGGTGCCGGACATCGGAAGATTCCAGCTGTCCCTCGTCAACAACGGATTCGCCGCTCCTGAAACCCTTGAGGGTAACACGGGTGTGAGCGGAGTTTTCTCCATTTCGGGACAGTTGTCCGTAAGAATTGTCAAGGCAGGCTCTGGGGATGGCAGCGTTGGAACGGGTGGGGAGAACAACTTCCAGATTCAGCTCTTGCACGCAGGGAACTCCCAAGCCTCCTTTGACCCCTTCAACATCATTTTCATAACGACTGGCTCGTATGACCAATGTACCAACGGAAATGGCGTGGTAGACGAGGATTGGACGGACTCTGCGACCGTTTTGGAGGGCACCACTGCCACCGGGACCCCCGATCTTACCTAATCTCGACAACGAACGGCAGCAAACTTTTTGTAGTGGCTTGGGGGCTGGCCACATTCTTTGTGTGGAACGAAACAACCGAAATAAGCAAGATAGTTACATGTACAACAGACTTTATAAACAAACCAATGGTCATACTTTGAAGGACTCGAGGAATCCTTCTGAAAACATGTGTTCTCTCTCCCAAACCTGCAAGACTCTCGTGATCCTGTGGCGCAGGCCCTCGAGCTCGATTCTGCCGCAGGACTCTGGCGCTCCGTTCAAGCACGCAGAAAACTTTCCGGGAAGCTTGTCTTGAAGCATCTTCGTGCACCTTCTGTTCCCTGCTTTTGCAAACTGATGGAAGAGATCGGAGGCGAGGTAAAGGTTGCCTACAATCAGAGCAGGGCTTGCGCCCTGCGGAAGGGGTCTGGAGCAAAAGGCGTCCACGAGCTCCACAAGGTCGTGTGGCCTGTCCAGGAAGTAAGTGACCATTCTGAAAACCTCTCCTTTGGATGGAGCAAGGTTGTCCAGACGGCAAAGGAACGCTCGTCGTTCACCTGGGCCCGCCCCTGCTCTTCCTTTCTGGGGTGCCAAGGACAACCCCGCCTGTCCTCTGACTTTTGACAAGACTCTGGAACGATAATAAGTGTGCAGGGCGCCCCCTTGTGGGCGTCCCGCATCAAGGAATTCGAAGTGAGGGCACCCCGAGCGCAGAAGCGCCCTCTCGAACGCAAACCCCTCTCTTGCTACCCACTCTGCAGTCAACTCCACCACTTCCTTGGTGACCTGGTCCATGGGCGGCGAACAGCTACGAGCCCCCCCCGATGTCGACGCTTCCTCCACGCTTCCCCGCCGACAAGGAGGCGGGACGTCCTCCTCGCCTCCCATGTAACACCACCACCCCTGCGGGAGCACCCCCACAACAGTACGTAGAGCCTCTCTACCCCCCCTCCTCCCCGTTGCGTGACACTCCGGTCTCTCCTCTACCCCGTTGGCACCGCCCCAGCTCTACCCCACCTCATTCAAACCACTCAAAGAGTCAACCGACCCATCGCACGCCACGACACGCCACGCCACGACACGACGGCTCCGCCGGCGGAACCGGAACACCACTTGGTGGACGACACGACACGACACGGCCCTCCACCTGATGAGGCAAAGGGACTCTCCTCTCGAGCGAAACGGGAACCAATTCGGGCAAACGATAGGTCAATCGAGAGGTCGCGAGACAAGCTAGAAGCGTGAATCTGGGTTCCTCCCAGCCTCGCTCGTCCTCCCTCCCCTCGTGCCACGCCCTTTGCCCCTCCAGGTCAGGTCAGGCTGACGTTTGCTATGATATATGATAGTGCTCTTGATCCCAAGGACAAGCTTTGGCTTTGAGTGGAGTAGACCAGGGAGACAAAGAGCAAGAGGAAGAGAGAGGTGGGGGTCATAGTTCATACCGGAGAGAGGAGGAGGGATAACACCGCGTCACCAGATCCACATATCCATGCGTAACGCCAATATATCACTTGAGACAACAAAGAGATAGAGAGACAGAGAGAGCACCACGATGAGGAGAGGGGCAGTGTTGGTGATGATGTTCTTTGCCGTGATGACTCTGGGGAGCGTAAACCTCGTGCAAGGTGTCGACCTGGGCACGTTTTTGGAGCAGCCAGAACTGGAGGCTTTGAGCCCAGGATGTAAGAGCGATGTGATTGCCCTGGCGCAAGACGGTGACTATGTGAACGCGCTGGGCCAGGTCGATGGGATGGTCAGGGGATACATCGGAAGCCTGTTTCCGACGTGCATTGCGCCGGCTCCGAACTGCAACTCCCCCCTAGCGGCGAATCAGCACTGCTGCAGTTTCTCTGGACAAGAGTTTTGGAAAAACAACACTGAGATTCTGTCCAAGATAACGCTTGAAGGGAACAGGATCGTGGGTGGCAGACTCCAGTTCTTGAGCCAGGTCGTGACGCTCGACTTGCAGAACCCCATCGCCTTTGTGACAGCCAGCCTGAGCTTCATGCAGCCCTACTTCTCCCCGCTGTCTTGCAGGAATACGCAGGATGCGAGGGTGATTGGGTGGGCCATGAGCAGCGCCTGCGTCAGCCAGAACGCCATCCCTTATGCGGACACCAAGCTGTGCTCCCTCGCTTTCTGAGAAGAGAGAGAGAGAGAGAGAGAGAGAGAGTCTGTATTTTTTATTATAAGATATAACGACACGCGGGCCGTTGTTCCTAAAGCTTTCCTTTCGTCATACACCACGTGCAGCTACTTGGTGGCGAGGGGCTCGTACCAAGTCTTGGTGAACCCAGCTTTTTCTCTTGCCTCGTCGTTGAACGGGGGCTTCAGCCTGCCGTGGAAGTGCTTCCTCACCGTCGAGTGAAAGCTGGCGATGACCTCGTCGACGTTGAAACCGAACTTGGACAAAATATCTCCGGCCTGTGTTCCACCCATGGAATCGATGGCCAAGCCCTCAAGCTCGCGCAAGCAGGTGTCCTTCCCATCCTGCTTTGGCGCGTGGTCCCTCACGTAGAGGTAACAGTAATACTTCAAGCCTGCGGCGCAGTGAGTCACCTCCTCTGGGTAGACAAAGTTCCTCAGCACCAGCGCAGTCTCCTTATCCCCACCGTTCTCAAACTTTGAGATCGTCTGCGGCAGCACGTCCAGCCCCCTCGCTTCGTGAACCATGTGCTCGATGGCGAGCCTGGCCATCAGGCTCTCGCTGGTCTCCACGGCGCTCTCCCAGAGACCGTCGTGGGCCGGGAAGTCGCCGTAAGATCCTCCCATGGCCTTCAGACGCTCTGCCAGCCGCTCGAAGTGGCTTGCCTCATCGAGAGCCACCCTGGCAAAGTCACACACAAACCCAAAAGGCATCGATTGACTGATCCCAAAACGAGCGATGATGTCCCAACTCAAGTCAATGGCCCAGCTCTCGATGTGGGCGAGCGAGTGGCAGATCGCCATCCGACTTTTGAGGCTCCCCCCTTTGCCGAGCGGCTTGATCTTTCGCGGGTCAACAATCTCCACCAAGTCGCTCCGGCACGGCTTTGCTGGAGCCACCAGTCGCTGTTGTTGTTGTTGTTGTTGTTGTTGTCCCCCATCGATACTTGGAAGCGGCGCCCCACCCCTTTCCAGAGACACGATCTCCTCGTAGTACTCCCTCGTGAGTCTTGCTTTTTCGTAAGGACAAGGCTCCGCTAACACAGCAAGCGCATTCCTCACCGCCAACACCATCCTCGGGTCCCTCTCGATGTGGTCATCACCCTGGAGATGTTGTTGTTGTTGTTGTTGTTGATGTTGTTGTTGATGTTGTTGTTGTTGATGTTGTTGTTGATCATGATGACGAACACCCCCACCGCTCCAAGGAAACTTCCCTCTCAAGCACCTCTCGTCCCACCACGCCATCCTCGAAACCCTTCAGTTATGGTCAGAGTTGGAGTTTGGTGTGGAGTGGAAGGAGTTTGGCGTTTTGTGGACCAGAGAACAATTAGATAGAGGTCAGTGGAGGGGTTGTTGGAGTGGGGAACCGTCATGAGCGATGGGATTACGTGCTTGCTCTTCGACTTGGACGGGACCTTGTACCTGGAGTCGAACGGGTACGTGAAACACTGCAGGACTCGGGGATGCGAGTACCTCTCGAAGAAGTTTGGCTGGACCATGGCGGAAGCAGAAGAGAAGAGGAAGCTTGCGCTGAAGACGTCCAATCAGACTGTCAAGGGCCTCAGGACCCTTGGTTACGAGCTTGACGACAAGGAGTTCGTCTCGTACATGAGAGACGGCGTGGAGCAATTTCTCAAGCCCAACCGGGAGCTCGGCGAGTTTCTCTCCAGTCTGAAGCAAAAGAAGTACGTCTTCACGAACACGAGAGAGGTCGAGGCAGAGAAGGCGCTCAAGTGCCTTGGGATCCGAGACCACTTCGAGAAGGTCTACGGGGCTGACTTCATGGGGGACTCTTGCAAACCAGAAACGAGGAGTTTCAACGCCGTGGTAGAGGACGTGGGCACCACCTGCGAGGAGTGTTGCATGGTAGAAGATTCTATCAAGAACGTCATCGCGGCGAAGCAGCTCGGGATGAGGACTATTTTTGTGAGGGGAAGAGACCCCGAGCAGGGGTTTACCGACGAGAGCGGGGAGACCCTGGAGGTGATCGACTGCGCCTGTGATGCTCTCACGATAGGAAACCTCGAGAAAGGCGCCCCCTTCCTGTGGAAATAAGGAGCGTGGAAAGAAGGAGCGAAGGGGTGGTAATAAGGAGGTAAAACAATATGTAACCCTTGTCACAACGAATGCATGCATATTTCTTGTCATTCAGTTCATGGTCATGGTCATCACCCTTGCTCGAAGAGTCCCAGCGGAAGGAGGACATCCGTCGAGATGGACCTCGGGAGGACGATCTCGCTGGAGAGGTTTCGCAGGAGTTTCAGGCAGTCCGCCTTGGGAAGGGCGGCGGTCGCTGCCCCGGCGAAGTCGAATCCTGCGAAGGGGGAGACCTCCAGAACAGGCGCCGTGAGCTGCGTGCTCGCCTCGGAGTTGCTGACCGTTATTCTGTTTTTGCTAGGGCTCAGACTGGCCGCGGTGCCCTCCGTCAGGACGGGCTGCTTCATCTTTGAAAGTTTCGGCACCGCCATTTGGAAGACGACGTGGTAAAAGGTCTTGACGACTGCCGTGGCAACGGCGGCGAACTCCTCGAGGCTCAGAGCCCTGGCCTTCATGATCTCGCTCCTCCCCAAGCTGCAGATCTTGAGCGCAGCGGCGTCAAACTTGGCGAAGCCCTCCTCGATGTCGTTCAAGGCCCCCGTGTACGGACGAGGATAATTCCCCGGCATGCGTGCCACCAAGTCCGTCCAGAAGACTTGCTCCAGGTTGTGAGCGAACCTGTCCACTTGCATCAGGCAGTCGACGTACTTCCACGCCGAGCCCTTGACCACGTCCTTGGGCCAGCTGTAAATCTGCTGCAGCAGGCTCAGGCACGCCTCGCAGGGGGCCCTCAGCTGCATCAGCAGGTCTGCCTTCACCCTCACGTAAGCCGTCAAGATCTTTCTCTGGTTGTCGAACGCCTTGGCCTCGTCGGCGTTTCTGGACTCGGGGTTGCGGTTGGTGTCGTCGCAGGCCTCGATCAGGAGGTCGAGGAGGTTCTCGCACGGCCCGAGCTCGTCGGTGAACTTCTCGATCGTCCTCCTCTCCACCTTCGTCCTCCTCTCCGTCGCCCCCAGCTCCGAGGCCGAGACCTCGCGCTGGAGCACGCTCGGGGCGTGGAGCCACTGCTCCTGCTTCACCACCACCGCCGACGGGGCGGCGACGTGGTGCTGGTCGGTGCTCCAGCTCAAGTCGCTCGAGACGTTCCTCACCAGCTGGTCCTGGTCGGGGACGCAGGCCAGGGAGGAGGACGACGGCGGCCTGAAGCTCTTTCGAACCCAGATGCAGGACTTGAAGCCCCAGGACCTGGCCAGGACCATCATGCACACCTTGGACAGCCGGGGCGTCTCCTTCCTCCTGATGATCTCGATCTCCTTGCTCATGCGGCTCGTCTCCGGATTGTTCTGCAGGTGGTGCACGAGGTGGGCCCTCTCCAGGGGCGAGTTCCACTCCCGGCTCATCTGGATCAGCGTCCTCAACTTCTTGTCCCCGTTCCTCTTCCCCGGGTCCCCCTTGAGGCACCAGTGGCTCTCATGCCCGAGCGGGGGGGGCTCGCTGCACAGGGAGCACGGCTCCTGGTGGCTCGGGTCGATGCACCTCCACCCCCGCTCCCCCACCGGCTCGAGGCCCGTCGGGTCGTACACGTCCGGCGCCACCCTCTTCAGCCTCACCATCAGTGCGTAACTCAAAACCCAAACCCAAAACCACCCCCACAAGACGTGGACAGAGTCACGTGACACGCGCAAGAGAATGTGTTCCAGCGTTGGTCGCCGCCCGCACGTCGCCGTCTTATTCGCGGAAATAAGAGCGCTTGAGTTGGGGCGTTACGACCCGGCCCCACCGGACGTTTCTTTTTTCTTCACGGATGGCCGATAATCCTCCAAGAGGCTGTTGGAGAAAAACGGAATTTCTACAGAGGAATTGGTCTCCCCGTCGGACGAAAAGTGGGGCCAGGTCCTAGGACGTTGGGGCGTTTGAGGCGTCACGTGGTAATAATGGTGCCGATTAAGGTTAAGGTGGGGCACTATGGGGCCTTCCGGGGTCACGACTCCAAGGGTCGAGAATCGATCACCCATCTTCCAATCACGCTTTCCTAGTGGTAGAGGGCGGAACCTGCATCATCACCATGACATGACGACCCATCAGGATTAGGATTAGGATGGGTCCCACTCCAACGCACCGCACCTCCCTCTCTCTCCCTCTCCTTTGGGTTTGGGCCCATCGCCACCGGAAGGGAAGGAGAGTCTCCTCCTTCCTTGGGCTGCTGCCGACAGGGTCAGGGTCTGTCTGCTGGAACCCCAGCTCAGAGCAGCAGCAGCATCACAAGGGCGGAGGGAGGAGGACCTCCATCCATCCGTCCATCCATCCGAACCAAAACGCTTCGTTTCGTTTCGTTTCGTTCCTCTTGCTCTCTCTGCTCTCAACGTCACGTGCTTTCGGTTTTGGATAGAGCTCTCCCTCCCTCCCCGACCCTCTCGCCAACAAACCAGCAAACGCGCAAGCGACGGACGATGACGATGGCGATGATGACTTGCAGCAGGGGGATAGCGCGCGCTTCTCGACCCCTCTCGTCGTGGAGCCTGTCGTCGTCGCGACGGCGGCTCGGCTCGAGACTCCGGCGGTGGCCCGCCTCGAGCGGGCGCCACGCCAGCTGCGCCCCCTCGGCTTCATCCTCATCCTCAACCTCTTCGTCCTCGCCATCTTCATCTTCCTCATCCTCGTCGTCGTCGTCGGCGGCGGCGGCGACCTCCACCGGCACCAAGGCCTCGCGGAGGAGGGCGGAGATTCTGTCGAGCGTGGAGGTCGTGGGCGCCTCCACCGGCGGGCCCCTGCCGGAGGACTGGAACAACAAGGTCCTTCTCATCGACAAGCCCCTGGACTGGACCTCCTTCGACGTGTGCGGCAAGCTCAGGGGCTTGGTGAGGACCAAGAAGGTGGGCCACGCCGGCACGCTGGACCCCCAGGCGACCGGCCTGCTGATCGTGTGCGTGGGCCGGGCGACCAAGACGGTGGACCACTACCAGGGGCTGGGCAAGGCGTATGAGGGGACCCTGAGGCTGGGCGAGGCCACGAGCTCGTACGACCACTGCACCCCGGTGGAGAGGACGGCGGAGTGGGTGCACCTGAGCGACGGGGACATCACCGAGTCGGCGTCCCGCTTCGTGGGGGAGATCATGCAGCTTCCCCCCATGTTCTCCGCCATCAAGAGGAAGGGCAAGAAGCTGTACGAGCTCGCGAGGAAGGGCATCACGGTGGAGAGGGAGCCGAGGCCCGTCAGGGTGGACGAGTTCAGGGTCTGGAGGGAGGAGGGTGGGGACCCGCAGACGGTCAACTTTTACATCCGGTGCGGCAAGGGGACTTACGTGAGGTCCCTGGTGCACGACCTGGGGGAGGGCATGGGGACGTGCGCGCACATGACCTCCCTCAGGAGGACCGAGATCGGGGAGTACTCCGTGGCCAGCGCCTGGAAGCTGGAGAGGTTGGTGGAGCACCTGCAGAGGAGGAGGGACGAGGAGGACCGGTTGCTGGCGCAAAAATTTTCCGCGAAAAAATTCTGAAAAGAGAGAGTGACTTCGCAAAAAGCTATTTACTGTTGTTCTGAAACGAAACCTAAAGCGCTCTCTCTCTCTCTCTCGCATCGCTAGACCGCCACCTTGGGCCCGTTCCTGCTGGAGCCGGGTTTCCTGCTGCTCTTCCTGTATCCTCCCTTCTTGGGATGCCCCCCTTTGGTCCTCTGAGCCGCCGTGGGCTTCCCCTTGTGCTGCAAGTTGCTGTCCATCTCGGCCAGAGCCTGCTGCTGCTGCGCCCCGTTCACCTGAGCTGGTTGGCCTCCGAGAGCCTCCTGCGGCCCGTTCGCTGGCGGGGGCGCGGCCGCCTCCTCCACGGCAGCGGTGGCCTCCGCCGCCGAGGAGGCGTTCGCCAGCACGGGCACGATGTTGTAAAACCCGGTCTTGGAGATCCTCTCCAGCATGTCCTCCAAGTTGCACAAGGTTCCGTCGGAGAGGGGGACCTCCATCCTGTCCCTCTTGCCCCCCTCGGCGTACTCCTTCGCCAAGGCCACGCAGTGCTCAAGTGCCTGCTTGTGCGACAAGAGCTGGTTCATGGGCCTGGAGCTCAGGTAGAAGGCGAAGGCGCTGAGCCCGTCGAGGTGCTTCTGAGTCATCATGGTCATGCCGCCCGCCGCGGCATCCTCCTTGTCCAGCAGGCTGTCGTAGCCGAGGTAAGCCGCCCGCTCGTAGTGAGCCAAATTGTTTCCCGTGGAGGTGTCGAAGAGGCGACCAAAGTAGAACACCTTCAAGAGCTTCTCGATGGCCTCCTGCACCTTCGCGCTCGAGTTCTCGCCGGGACTCGCCCTCTCCTTCTTGGCGGGCTTCTCCTCCTTCTTCTCCTGCTGGTGCTTCTCCGCCCTCTTCCTCCACCTCTCAGCCTCCCTTTCCGCCCTCCGCAGCTCCCTCTCCCTCTCCTTGTCCTTGGCCTGGAGCTCCTCCTCCACCGTCTTCTTCAGCCTCTCCACTTCCTCGATCACGCTCAGCGTCAGCGGCTTGCTCCTGATCGCCTCCTCCTGCTGCTCGTTGATCGTTTTCCCTTCGCGGACTTTCTTCTCGATCTCCTCCACGTTACGCAGCTGCGCCAGGCCACGACAAACCAAGCGCTTCGTCAGACCCAAAAAAATCACAGCAACCAGCAAAAAAAAACACGAACGAAGCAGGGAATCGTCGACCACCGTCGTCCGCGAGATCACCTTGGCCATCCCCAGTGGTGGTTTGGATCCCTTCCCTTCCCTTCCCCTCGCCCACTCACTCACTCACTCACCTTCTTCCTGAGGGCTCTGAGCCTCTTGGAGAACACGGACGAGACCGAGTTCTCCTGAAAGGTCTTGTCGGGGACCTGCCCCTGTCCCTGCGTCGCGGTTGTCTTGTTCCTCGCTTCCGCCATCGCCATCGCCAATCGTCGTTCTCTGGCGATCGATCGATCGAGTTTGAAACCTGAGGGAACGAGGCGCCAGACCCACGAGGCGGGAAGGGGAGCGACGCGTTTGAGGAGCGGCGAACAAGGGGAGGGGGCTGGAGGGGGGGACCACGACGCGAGGCGTCTCACGGGCTTTCGATCGGTCCGTCGCTTGGCGGGTTTGGTGGCCTGAGGCTTCGAGAGCGAGGGGAGCGAGCGAGGGGAGGGACGGGTGAGTAACGGTCATTAACGGACGAGAAGTTTAGGGCGTTGGACGGGCACGAGGGGGGGGGGAGGCGAAGGTGCGACTCACACGCTTTCGTAAGCTGACATCGACTTTTTGTTTTTGTTCGGGCCTTTGCTCTCTCTCTCTCCCTCTCCCTCTCTTTTGTGTGTTTTGCTTTGGCTTTGGCTCGTAGGGGGAAAGATGCAGCCGCTCGACGGGGTGACTGTGACGAGCCGCTTCGGGGGGAGGCGAGCGAACAGGGATTACGTCAAGTGGCTTGCCGTCCTGGCCGGTGTTGTGTGTTTTGCGTGGGTCGTATCCTTTCTGTTTCGTCCAAGCTTTCCCAAGCCGACCACGAGCTTCGACCTGAATCAGGCGAGGTGGGATCCGATGGAAAAGAGCGACAGCGTGGAGCAGAGCTCGGGAGAGGACGCGGCGATCGTTGGGGACGACTCGAGGAACGAGACCGTCTTCAGCGTGAGCGCAGGCGACCCCAACTCGAGGAACGAGACCGTCTTCAACGTGAGCGCAGGCGACCCCAACTCGAGGAACGAGACCGTCTTCAACGTGAGCGCAGGCGACGAGAATCTGAATACCAGCGACGACGTGGACGTCCTCGAGGCGACTCGAGGCGCGCTGCAGGGACCGGACGCGAACGAAACCAAGGTCATCTCCATCGTTGCGAACGGGAATGGCGCTGCGGCGAATTCGAGCCTGGACGACGAGGGGGGGCCACGAGAAGCCAGCCCCGGCAGCGAGGCGAGCGTGCCCAAGAATGGCACGAGGGGTGCGAACGAGACCGCCGCGGAGGAGGAGGGCCGGTGGACGAAGAGAATGATGATTCCCGCATCCGTTGCTACTGTGGAGGACCAATACTTTTGCACAGCGATGCCTCTTGAGCGAGAGTCCCAAGCCATCAAGTCTTTCACCCCAAGAGCAAATGTGGAGTTCGTTCACCACATGGTAGTCTACACGTGCGAGGAGGAGCCCAAGCCGAGGAATCCACGGACCATCGTAACGAGTGACGGGCAGGAGCACGTCGTGTGGGACTGCTTGGAGGAGCCGGTGTGCATTTCGAGCCAAGGGTACGACTTCGGTCGCATCATATATGCTTGGGCGCTCGGAGCGGAAAAATTTGATACCGGGCCAGACACTGGCTTCGTGGTTGGATCGCGACCCGGAATCAACGCGCCATACATCGTGCTGCAAACCCATTTTCTTAAGCCTGCATCAGCGGCAACAAGAGAAGAATTTGGGGAGGTGGAGTTCGAATTCTCGACTGAATTTCCGCAGAAGATCTTGTCCATCGACTTGTTCGCCAACTCACGTTTCGTGCTGCCACCCAAGGAAGCCAAGGTGGAGGTGGAGGCAAGATGCTGCATGCAGGGCTCCAGCTCCGCAAACCTCTATGCCTATCGCGTGCATGCACATAGCTTCGCGAGGAATATTTCTCTCAGCATCGGGGACGAGATGATTGCTTCTGGGGACCCTCAGCTGCCTCACTTCTTCACGAAAACGAATGACCCTAACAAGAAGCTGAATTTCGGGTCAGACTGGATGGCGACCTGCACATATGACACGGAAGACAGCGATTCTCCGATTTACGTCGGCCAGGGTCACAACAATGAGATGTGCAACATGTATTTAATGCTCTCGTCTCACGTGCCGCTGTTCAGCACGTGCCAATCCCGTGCTGCGGCCCCCCTGCTTTCTTACCCAGACTGCAAGATTCCACCATATGTCGTGACAGAAGAGTACCTGGAAGGACGATTGACCGTGAAAACTGTGCTAGAGGTGCCTGGCATGGGCCAGGTCGCTGGCTTGCACATGGGATTCAATGGCAGTGCCCACCACATGCTGATCTTTCATCGAGCGGATAGAGAGATGCTGCAGTATGACCACACGGGCCCGATTCAAAGCGATGCTTTCATGGTTTGGGACACGAAGAAGAACAGAGTGACCGCCCAATTCGGAAGAGGCCTTTCTGTTCTGCCCCACGGCCTCACCATAGACAGAGACTTTAACATCTGGACCACTGATGTTGATTCCCAGTTGGCATACAAGTACGATCCCACAGGGAAGTTGATTTTCACGGTAGGGCTTCAAGGCCACCGTGGAAGCGACAAGGAGCACCTGTGCCGCCCCACCGAGGTGGCTGTTTCAAACTCGGGCGAGTTCTTTGTTTCAGATGGATATTGCAACAGCAGAGTCATGAAGTACAGCGCTGCCGGGGAAGTGATGGAGGAATTCGCATTGAAGGGCGCGTTCGTGCCACACTCGTTGGTACTGGACGACTGCTCAGCTACCCTGTTTGTGGCCGACAGAGAGAACAGCCAGATTCGCCTCGTCAATGCGAACGATGGGACAGAAGGCAGACCGATCAACCTCACGTCCTACGGCAAAGTGTACAGCCTCACGAAGGACGAGTATGGAAATATTTACGCGCTCGCGTGGGACAGGAACTTTTCGAGAAAGGTGTACCTCTTGCAGCTTCAAGGGGGGAATCTCTCTGGTCCATTCTCCTACGAATTTGCTTCGTACGATATCGCGGCAGTGGAGCTCCCGGGCATTCAGTACCCGCATGATTTCGCTGTGAGTTACAACTTCGCAGAGCACTCCTTGCACATCTTTGTGGGCGAGACAGGGCCTGGCCCGCACGGCAAGATCACTTTGTTCGATTTCAGTTTACTGTAAAGAAAAATAATCTAGAGACTAGAACCAAAAAGATTTTATGGACATCTCAGAGAATACGTAGCCTCTGTTCTGTTCTCTTCCTTGGCCGCGGAGGCGGATCCTCCCTGAGAAGGATACTGCGCTTGCACCTCCTCCCACTTGGTTTTCATGCTTGACAAGTTTTTCAGAGTGGCGCACAAATCCGAGATTGGAATTCTAACCTGCGAGCAAGTGTCACGTTCCCTGAGCGTAACAGTGTTGTCCTCGAGGGTGTCATGGTCGACAGTAACCGCGAATGGTACCCCGAGCTCATCTGTTCTAGCATAGCGCCTTCCGATCGAGGTTCCTGTCACGTCTATGATTGTGGACAATCCAGAGTCCACGAGGGAGTTGCAGACGTCCCTGCAGACGACATTGAACTCCTCCTTCTGAAGCAGAGGGAAGACGGTGCACTTTGTTGGTGCCACGAGGGGCGTGAACTTGAACACAACCTTCTTGTCATCCTCCTTCTCGCCCTCTGCGCTTTCTCTTACGTAGTAGGTGTGCTCGAACATGCAATAAAGGATTCTTCCGATACCAAAGGAAGGCTCGATGACACCAGGCGTGATGAACTTGCCACTCACTTTCTTCGTCTCCCTCTCGATCTTCACCATATCTTTCTTGATCACGAAATCACCTCCGTCGCAGAAAGCCTTCAAATTTGCCTCTCCAGACTTTTCGAGCTCCGCCTTCATCTTCAGAGCATTCTCCTCTGTCATTGTCTTCAAAGCGCTGACGACCGTCTTCGCATCCTTCCTGAAAGCTTTTCCGAGGACCTTGCTGATAGGCTCGACCACGAGCTCCTCAACAAACTTAGGCTTGTCGAATGTTATCCAAGCTCCCATCTCTTTGTTGGTTGCCGCCGCATGCTGCTTGAGATCATACGCGGACCTGTCCGCAATACCCACGCACTCGATCCATCCGTAACTGGATTCCACTTCGCAGTCCCAGCAATCCTCGGCGTAGTGGGCCATCTCGTGCTCAAGGTGCTGCCTGAATCGCATCCTTTCTGGGTTGATTCCGATGGCTACCATGAAGGTGTATACCCTTCCAATGAAGTAAGCGATCGTTTCGTTGTCCATGATTCCAGACTTGACCGCATCCCCCAACTTCATCGTGACGGGCCTCTTCACGTCGCTGACCTGCTTCTCCCTGGAGAACACAAGCATCTCAAGGTCGGCAACCCTCGAAAACTTTGGGTGGTCCTTGTGCTCCGGGTCCACGAAATGCTCGATCTCTCCCTGGGTGAATTCTCTCACCCTCAAAATACCCTGCTGAGGGCTGATCTCGTTCCTGAAGCTCTGCCCAAGCTGCGCCGCGGCAAAAGGCAACTTGTTGCCGTTATAGTAAAGCAGCTGAGGAAAGTTGACGAAGATTCCCTGGGCCGTCTCCGGCCTGAGGTAACCTTGCACGTCTCCCCTGGGCCCGATGGAGGTGGCGAACATGAGGTTGAAAGGGAAAGGGTCGCTGATCTCGTTGTTGGTATCAGGAGCCTTGACCTCGTACTTCTTCAGCTGAGCGCCCAGCTCTTGTGCGCCGAGCTCGTCAAGGCGGGCCAGCACATTCTCGATCTCCTTTCTCTTCCCGCCGTCAAGGGGGTTCGCCAGCATCTTCTTCAACACGTCCTCAAGAAGGTGGTCCGCGCGGTGGCACTCCCCGTTCCCCGCGTCCTTCACCATCAGGTCTGTAAATCGCTCCACGTGGCCACTCGCCTTCAGAACAGGAGCAGGGGTCACGGCTGGTCCCTCGATCTGTTCGATGCAAGCAGGAAAAAAACGAAAAGAAAAAAAGGTTAGGAATCCGTTCGTTCCCCTCGTCTCCCCCCCCCTCTCTCTCAGGGGAGCCTGGCGCGCGCGCGTGTTCCCAGCTTTGGTTCCCCTAGCGACGTTGGCGCGGCACGTACCTCGAGCATGTTCTCCTCCAAGATGAAGTGACGCTTCCAGAAGTCCTGGATGTTCGACTTGACGGCGCACCCAGGTGGCCCGTAGTCGAAGAGGCCGGCAGTTCCACCGTAAATCGAAAAGGATTGCGTGATGAACATCCTCCTCTCGAGGGCGTTTCCAACCGCGCGCCTGAAAGCTTCCTTGTTCACGGAGGAAGCCGAACCCCCTCCGACGAGCTCATCGAACCTCTTCCTCTTCCCGTCCAACTCCAACTTGAGCTTCTTCAACAAGGCAATGGCCTCGTTGAGTTCCTCCTTGGTCTTCTCCCCCTTCTTCACCGCCGCCTTCAGAGCCCGCACGTTGTTCCCTTGCTCGTCCGCCACCGCCTGCGCCTCCAACACTTCCTTCTCCACTTCACCAAGCTCCTCTCCCATCTCTCTCTCTCTCTCCTCTCCTCTCTCTCTCTCTCTCTCTCGAGCGTCTCTCGAGCGCCGCCGATCGTGATCGTGATTGATCGCGCGGCGCTGGCTGCCAAAGTAACTGACGAGGAGGCGACCGCGACCGCGACCGCGACATTGAGACGAAGCCGAGGGAAGGAAGAGGGATGGCCGTGGAATGCAACCTGAGCGGAGAGGACGTGCTCATCCTCGTCCTCAACTTCATACTCCCTTGTGTCGGAGTCTACATGTAAGCCTCTTGCTTTCTCTTGCTCTCTTGTCTCGAAAACCTGATGGGCTGACGGACTGACTTTGCGTTCGACAGGAAGGCACAGAAGTTCGACGTGAATTTTTGGATCGCCTTGGTGCTGGTAAGTCAGGGTCAACGAGGGCCCGCACCACACACTCTCTCCTCCACGCGGGAATGGACACTGACGCACGCACGCCACGCACATGACACAAGATGGTTTTCGTTGTGACCTGGCCCCTCGCCATCGTTTTCGCCTACCTCTACTACTTCGACATCGTTCGCGTGAACAGCGCTTCGTAGTTGCACCACCACCGTCTGAGCAGAAAAGGAAGGAGGGAAGGAACAATATAGAGTACAAGCTTTCGGTTACACAACACAGATAAACATTGTTTTTAATGTACAACCCACGAGCCACGAGCGCGCTCAGGTCTCCTTGATGGCCCGCAGCTCGGTTTTCTCGGCGCTCTCGCTCCTGTAGAACGAGAGCTTCTTGACGGCCTCGACCCAGACCATGCCGACCACGAAGAGCAAGACGGCCATCATGGGGTAAGTTCGACGGATTCTGCCCTGGCCGAAAATAAGGAAAACCTGCTGCAGAATGCTGCTCAGAGACTTGCCCACTTGCGAACCCACTACATCTATGGCGGCCTTGCCGCTCCTCCTGCTGTTCTCGTCCAAGGTGATGTACACCATCTCCTCCGCGGGCTTGAGCAGGCTGAACTTGCTGGCCCTTCCAAAGATGTAGAGGGAGGTGCCCGCCAGGATGATCCCCGCCTGCATGGACGGCGTGCCAAAGATCATGGAGAGGAAGAAGACCATGCCCCCGTAGAGCATGAGAAAAGGGTTCACAGAGGCGACCTGCCTCCAGCTGCACTTGAGGAAGATCGTCGGGGACACGATCATCGCCGCGCCCGTGCACAGACCCAGAGCCGAGGAGACCGAGCCCATGAAGGCCGAGTAGAGCCTGGGGTCCCCAAACTTTTCCCTCAGGCTGGCCTTCCAAGCGACCTCCACCAGGTTCGTGGTGATTCCCTGCGCCAGGGCCACCACCGCGAGGCACTGCAACGCCGGGGACGACAGCAGAACCTTGGCGTTCTCCCAGAAGCTCTTCTTCTCCTCCTTCTGCCCAGACTCCGCCAGCGCGGCCTGCGCCTCCTTCTTGGCCTTCTCCTGCGCCAAAACCTTGGGCCTCACGAACTTGCCGTCCAGCCAGTGGTGGAGGCCCAGGATGCAGGCCGCCACCCCGATTGTCAAGTTCACCAGGAACTTGAGTTGCGAGTCGTAGCTCAGGTGGCCGGAGAACTGCTTCACGTTTCTCAGAATCTGACCCGACACGAACTGGGCCACGTTCGCCCCCAGGCCGAACAAGGGGTACAGGACGATGGCGTCCTTGTGGTCCGTCGTCTCGTTGGCGAGGACCCAAAAGTTCAAGCTCAGGATCACGTCGCCCCACAGCTCGCTCAGGACGTAGAACAGGGTGAAGGTCCACTGGTGGACGACGTGCCCGAGGGCCTGGAGGCCCTGGGGCAGCACCTGCGAGGCCCAGGCCGCGAACTTGTCGTTGTGCAAGGCCGCCCTGTTCGGGTACAGCACGTGGGCGAACAACGCGAAGAAGCCCATGAACAGGCACACCGTCCAGTTGAAGACCCTCCTCCGGCTGTACCTCTTGCTCGACACGCTGAACAGGAAGAGGAACAGGCAGCTCGCGGGCAGGACGGCGTAGAGGGTGACGAAAGGGATCTGCTCCGCCCCCCCGACCGCCGTGATCAGGAGCGTGTCCTTCGTGGAGTCGAAGATCGTGTTGTTGAACGCCATGAAGAAGAACAGCAGGCACATGGGCAGAAAGTAGCTGACCTTGTCGGACAGCACCGCGATCTGCCTGGACAGAAACGACGATGATGATGACGATGATGATGGTGGTGGTGAGGAGGAGGAGGAGGAGGAGGGGGAGGCATCCCCCTCGGCCCCAGCCGAGACCACGACGCGGTCCCCTCGACTCCCTTCCCCCGCACCAGCACCAGCGCCAGCACCAACGACGACACGGTGGCGACAAAGCTGCACCAACGACGACAGCGTGGGCCGCCGACCACGCAGGCAGGAGCTCCGCGGCCGGTCGGGCGCCGCGGAGCGTCGCGATCTCGCCGCCGGGCCGACGCGGCGAACCCTAAGTCCAAGCACCCCCGTCATCTCTCTCTCTATCAATCAAACCAATCAACCAATCAACCAATCGAACAACCAATGTCTCTCTGACGCGGTCGCTCGGTCGCGCGAGGAGAGGCGATCGAGTCCGTGCGAAGCCAGGTGTCCTGGTCGTGCGAGCCCTCCCGCCACTTCGTTCGCCTCGCCTCGAGCTCGGAGGTTCTTCCCTTCGCCGCCGACGCGAACGACTGAGCTTTTGTTTCAGCCACAGAATTGCAGATCGAGGGCCAGGGCATGTGAAGCGAGGAGGGAAGGGATGGGGGGAGGCGTCCACTTCACTTCATGGGGGGTGGAGTGACGTCGCTTTTTCCGTGGTGCCGGTTTCTTCAAGATTCTCGCCTTCCGTTTCTTCAGTCAGGTTTTTGTTTTTACTCGACACCGACACACCACACCACACCACACCTCCCGTGAAAGTGTGGAAGTGAAGCTGGATCGATCTTTTTGTTCTTTCCGCTGCAGGATCCGTTCCCACCGCGAAGGAGGAAGGTGGTGGGGACGGGTGCCTGGGATTGACCACTCCTTTGCTCTCCCCAAGCCCTCGCCTTTGCCTCTGGCCTTCCTCCACACACTCTCTCTTTTTGAGAGAGACACCACTAACCTCCCCGTGAAAGTGTGGAAGTGAAGCTGGTTTAGTTCTTTCCGCTGCAGGATCCGTTCCCACCGCGAAGGAGGAAAGTGGCGTGAATGGGTGCCTGGGATTGTCCACTCCTTTGCTCTCCCCAAGCCCTCAGTCCTTTCCCTCCTCTGGCGGGAAATTTTGGCGGGAAACGGCCATATTTACTACTGCTGTGGTCGCTTTCGATTCATTCCGAGAGAGATGAGGGCGGGGCATCACCAGCCGTTACAGCCGTTGCCGTGGGTGGGCCGCCGTGGGCGTTGAGGAGTGAAGGAAGGGAGTACTCCGCGATGTCGGAGGAGGCCTTGAGTAGGGCTGTCGTCCCTCCGCCGGGCAAGTGCATCGATCCCAAGCACGCCAAGCCGTGCTGGGTCTGCAAGCCTCTTTCGTCCGCGGACAAGGACTCGGTGGTGAGGCTGGTGGACAGGCAGGGTCGATCGGGTTGCGTCGTCGTCGAGTTGCTTCGGGAGCAGGTCGGCGGGACGATAGAGTGGAACTCCGACATGATTAGGGACCGGGTGAGGGAGAAGCACCCGGGCGGCAGCCTCGGCGCGGGCGTCGGGACGAAAGACCTGTCCCTCCTGGGGAAGGGGGACTTGCTGCTCCTGTGCAGGGAGTGGGGCTTCCGGTCGGACCTGTGGAGCTACCCGTCCCCGCCGTCCCCTTCGTCGCTGCGGCAGTCGTCGTCCCCTTCGTCGCAGAGGGCGGCGGCCCCCCTGGCCTCGCCCCCGCAGCCCTCAACGAGCGCTCTGCGGCGGAGCGAGCCCCGGTGCATCGACCCGAGCCACTCGCAGCCCTGCCAGGTTTGCCTGCCAGCGCCCTCGGAGGACGAGGAGCACCGGTTCCAGCTGGTGGGCGACCCGGGAAGGAAGAACGGGGAGAAGAAGCTCAGGAAGTTCATCCAGATGACCCCGGAGTGGAACTCCACCGAGCTGCGGAAGAAGCTCGGGGACAAGTTCAAGCCCAGGCCGGACCTGGGGACGTTCAGCAAGGTGGTGGCGAACAAGGAGGCGGCGAACTTGAGGAAGCCGCACCTGGTGAGGCTGTGCAGGGAGTGGGGCTTCAAGTCCAACATTTGGCAGCCGAAGAAGGCGAAGCAGCCGAAGAGGGGAGCGGGGGCGGCTCCGAGCTCCGCCCCGCGGGACGCGCAGCCCCAAGCCTTCAAGGGCGTGCAGATGTTCGCGGAAGTCAACGACCTCCTGACCAACGTCGGCAGGGAGCTCTTGCGGTCGGCCCAGGCTCAAAGCCCTGGGCTCGCTAGCGGGGACCCCATGGCGATGCTGTCGGCATCGCCGCTGGCTGGGAGCGCGACGAAGGTTTCCCTGAAGGCCACGGAGCTCCAAGCCATGTTCAAAGAGTCCGTGAGCACCGCGAAGAGGGCGAGGGAGATGTTTGCCCTCTTCTGCCGGCTGGTGGAGACGCACCTCGCGACCAACGGCGTGAGAGACATCGACGTGATCACCCTGATATCCAAGGCCCAGGAGATCGCCCTCACCAAGATGAAGCTGGACGCCTCCAAGGCGCACCTCCTCCAGCTGATGTCCCAACTCGAGGCAGATCAGGCCGCGAAGATGGCCATGACTGAAATGCCGGAACTCTTCTCGGCGGCTTCCATCCTGAGCGAAGCGGAGAGAAGCATTCACGAACTGACCAAGGCCGTTACGAAGGTCCTCCCCACCCAAGCCGCCGGCGTTCTACACGGCGTCCTCTTGGAGGTGCTCGTTTTATTTACCTCCTGCCAAAGCCTCGCGGCCTTGGCGAGGTTCTGCAGCTACGGCATGTACCTGGACAGCCTCATCTTCATCTACAGCATCTTCAGCGACTTTGACGAGCAGGTCATGAACAACCTCCACCACGCCATCGGGAAGATTCTGAACCACATGGTGTCGACCTCGAGCGTGTCCCCGGTGCTGCAGAACACCATCCAGTCCCTCCTCGTGACGAACTCGCTCTACAACCCAGCGAGTTACCACCAGGGGGAGCCCAGCAGCGCCAGGGAGCCTGGAAGGGGCGAAGGGAGCCCGGGGGATGCGACCCCCTTTCAAGGGATCGTAAAGAGAGAATTCGGATAGGAGGGGAGAGGCTGGCTCGCCCTAGCTCCTCTGGGGTTAAGAAATATTATTTTTTCTTTTTGGGTCCCACAAGACAGTTTATTATGATTCTTAGAGTACAGACACTTTGGAAGCGAGGTACAGCAAGTAGCTTGGCGCGATGCCTACGTCCCGCCGCCGCCCTCCTCCTTCACCCAAGCCGTGCCGTTGAAGAAATACCCCGAGCTCGAATCAAAATACAGCTGCTTGTCGTGGTTGAAGTAATACGACGAGTGCGGGTCCCAAACGTAGCCCGGCGGGACTGGGTTTGGCTGCTGGTGTTGCCCGCTGCACGACTCCCCCTTTGCCTTGTTCCTCGCTCTGGTCACCAGCTCTGCCTTCTCGGCAACGCCGGTGAGGTCCTCGCCCCTCGAAACGAGGAACTGCTTCAGCTTTGAAATGGACCAAGATCCATAATCCTCGTCGTCGTTGGCCGCGGGGTCCGAGGCCGCACCAGATGAGGAAGGGCCCTCGGCTCTCGCCGCATTCGCACCTTCGTCCTCTGCAAACATGTCGTCGTCGCCATCGTCGCCGTCCATGCCCCCGTCGTCGTTCGTCCCCAAGAACAGCGAAGCCGCTCTCTCGAAGTCCACCTTCTTCTTGGAGAACACGTCAAGCTCTCCCGCGCCCATCAGAGTGGTGGAGCATTCCGTGAGCTCCTTGAAATCGGCCTTCATCTCTTCGCTCTGATTGCCGCCGCTGGCCTCTCCGCCGCCGCTCTCAGAAGCCTGGAGACCGGGGGGCAGGCCCCTCTTGCCCCCGAGACGCTTGGCCCTCTTCGCGTCCTTGCCCCCGAGACGCTGCAAAGCGACCTGCACGGTCTCCCCCTCCTTCAATATGTCTGCTATCTTCATGTTCAACAAAGCGATTTGCCGCTCGGTCAGCTCCTCCGGCGCGCCCTTCTGGTCCTCCGCGACGCGCTTGGCCCGCAGCGCAGCCTCTGCCTTGGACTTGTCCAGCACATCCACATCCTTGAGCCAAGCGTCCTCCACCTCGTCCTTGTCCTTCTTCTCGCCGTCCCTGTCGTTCTCGTCGTTCCAATAGTAGTTCCCGTCCTTGTCGAACCGCCCCGTCGCCCGCTCGTCGTCCAAGTTGAACGCGGTGAACGAGACGCCGCCTCCCCCCTCCCCACCCAGGTCTCTCCTCACTGCGCCGGCCTCCTCTGCTTCCTCGACGTCCCCGAGCTCGACGTCCTCCTGCGTCTGCACCAGCGACCCACCCCTCCTCGCGGCAGTCCTCCTCCTCTTCGCCTCCTTGATACGGACGTCCAACGAGGCGTCGTCCCCCTCAAACTCCACCCGCTTCTCCTTCCCCTTGCCATGATGCCCCTGCTCGTGTTCCCCATCTTGAGCGTGACCACCACGACGCTCTTCCTCCTCCCTGGCGTGCTGGTGCTTCCGTTCCTTCCTGGCCTCCTCCTCCAGGAGAGCCTCGCGCACAAGCTCTTCCGTCGTCTTCATGAGGAGGAGGAGGAGGAGGAGGAGGTACCCGCTCGACCGACACCTTCCTTTCCCTTAACTGACTGACAGCTTGGGTGTGGAATTCAAAACACCAACCACCTCATCCAATACGAGAGGGCAGTCAAGTAACAAGGACGGAGACGATGACGATGAGGATGGCCCTCCACGACATCCACCTGCTCTGGGTTTCAGTGCCTTGTCGAGGAACCAAACAAAAGTGTGTACATGATGGATGGATTGACTTTTCAACAAAATTGGTTCGTAATAATACATTTATTGATTCCTATCGTAGTAGTGGCACAAGCTGGGTGGGCAATTAGGCAGAGGTGTACTTGGTGACGGCCTTGGTTCCCTCAGAGACGGCGTGCTTGGCCAACTCTCCTGGAAGGATGAGCCTGACAGCGGTCTGGATCTCCCTGGAGGTCACGGTTGGCTTCTTGCTGTACCTGGCGAGCTTGGAGGCCTCGCCGGCGATCTTCTCGAAGATGTCGTTGATGAAGGAGTTCATGATCGACATGGCCTTGGAGGAGATACCGGTATCAGGGTGCACCTGCTTGAGGACCTTGTAGATGTAGATCTTGTAGGTCTCGACCTTGGCCTTTCTCTTCTTGGTGCCGGAAGCTCCCTTCTTCACGGTCTTCTTGGCAGGCTTCTTGTCAGCTTTCTTTGGTGGCATCTTGAATGAAGATGAAGTTAAGTTCGTTCTTGACTCGTTGTGCGGGGTCTTGTGCGACGGATGCTTCCTCTTTGTGACGACCGCCATCTCTGTCCCCGCCCTCCGCGCTCCCCCCCCCCCCAGGTGTGAGACCGAATACCACGGTTCAAATCAGAAACACGGAAATGTTCATCTTCGCAAAACACACAGAGATCGCACTCGTGTAGAGATCTGGTCTTAACGTTTTTCCAAAAAAAACGAAATGGTTTCAACATTTCTGTATTCGGTTTCGCTCGCGATGGCGTCCGCGTTCCAGGGCGGGCCCCGGTGCGCAGTCGATCAAACGCAAGGTGAACGCCGTCGCACACTACAGCACGAAGCGAGCGAGTCAAACAAACACTTCTTCACACAACCAACACTTGTACTTGACCGTCATGTCCGGAAGAGGAAAGGGAAAGAGCGGCAAGAAGGCCGTGACCAAGTCCGCCAAGGCTGGACTCCAGTTCCCAGTGGGAAGGGTCAGAAGGTATCTGAAGAGCGGAAAGTACGCCACCAGGATCGGATCCGGTGCCCCTGTGTACTTGGCCGCCGTCCTCGAGTACCTCGCCGCTGAGGTTCTCGAGTTGGCCGGAAACGCCTCCAGGGACAACAAGAAGTCCAGGATCATCCCAAGGCACATCCAGCTCGCCATCAGGAACGATGAGGAGTTGAGCAAGTTGCTCTCCACCGTCACCATCGCCGCTGGTGGTGTCTTGCCAAACATCCACTCCGTCCTTCTCCCAAAGAAGTCCGGAAAGAAGGCCTAAGGGTTGGGGTTCTCAAAAAAGAAGAAGAATGTATTTCTGTATCTATTGTGATTCTGTATTATAACGTCCAAAAACAAAACGCTTGCTGTTCTCCGACTAACTTGTCCGGCCCGCACCGACTTGCTCGTTTCTGTGCCAATTCACCACCTCCTTGTACGGCAACGTCCCGCCGAAGATGTCGAGCGCGCTCCCGACCGTGGCGTCCACCATCCCTCGACCCAACCCCTTTATCAACTCCATGTCCTGCAAGGTGCGAACGCCGCCGGCGTACGTGGCTGGAATGGGGGAGTAGTCCCCCAGGAGCCTGACGAGATCCTCGTCGATTCCCAGCTGCTTCCCCTCCACGTCCACTCCGTGAATGAGAAACTCGCAGCAGTACTCTGACAAGTGGGCCAGAGAATCTTGGTCAACCTGTTCGGGAAGGGTAGTCCAGCATCGACGTCGTCAGTGAATCGAATCGCTCTCGGGCCGCACCGACTCGTCGCTCACTCACTCACTCACTCACTCACTCAACGTACCTTCAAGGACGCGAACTTCTGCCACCTGTCCGTGACCACGTAGTAGTCCCCCCCGGCCTCCCTCCTTCGGCAGCTCAGGTCCAACACGAGCCTCTCCCTTCCCACAACGCTCGACAAGGTTTCGAGCCGATCGAGCTGGAGCTCCCCGTTCTTGAACACGGAAGAGGTCACGATCACGTGGCTCGCTCCGTCGTCGAGGTACGAGCCCGCGTTGCGAGCGTCGACGCCCCCGCCAACCTGAAGCGTGTTCGGAAAGTCCCTCAGCGCCTCCCGGGCCACCCTCTGCGTCTCGGCGTCCTTGCTCAGGAGGATCATGTGCCCACCGTAAAGGCCGTCTGAGGAATAGAGCTCCGCGTAGTGGGACGGGGACTCCGAGGCCACGAAGTTCGTCAGCAGCCTGCGTTCGCGGCGAGCCAGACCAAGGCATCGGCGGCAAAATGAAGTGAGGCAACCAAAAGTCAGCAAAGATCTCAAGATGGGAGAGGAGGTGGCGCGCACGAACAAGCCGCGCCCCTCCCCCACTACTCGACATCGCACTTACTCCTTCGCGTTCCCCCCCTTTTCGAGATCCGAGAGCGTCGACCCCACAATCTGCTTCACCTTCCCCTTGTGCAAGTCGATGCAGGGCCTGAACTGCATAGGCCTGGTGCTTGTGGTCGCCGTCGTTGCGCTAGGGCTGGAGCACCCCACGTGGTACCCAGGGCACCTCCCCCTCCCGGTGGAGGCCGGTCCCCTCGCTCGATGCATCCTCCGTCTGTCGTCCGTTTCGGAACAAAACAAAACTTGCTGAGTGCCGTCCAAGGACGCGTGACGAACGTATTACGATCCCGAGACAACGCACCGATCCCTTGCCGCCTCACCCCCTCCCCGCTTCCCCTTCCTCCCCCTCGTCGCGTCGCTCGTCCCGATCCCGATCCCTCTCTCCACGTTTCCTGCTGGTGCTGGGCTTGTGTCTTGCCTTCCTTCCTTCCTTCCAACACACACACGCGAGTGCGCGATGAAGACACCAAACGAAAGCCCTCGAGGCGTAGTATCGTCCTACGAGTGCCGCCTCCGCCGTCGTCCGTCGCCTCCGTCGTCGTCCTCGTCCTCGTCCTCGTCGTCGTCGGTGTGTCTCCAGCGCCGGGCCGCGTGCTCGTGATCCCAAGGACAGGATTCAAAACCAGGAGAGAGGCCAAGGGGAGAGGGGGGCCAAGGTCCAAGGTGTGTCGTACATCAACCCGGAACCGAAGACAACGACCGAGGAGGACGCCGAGGAGGACGCCGAGGAGGGACAAAGGTTGCACACACCAACGCACGAGGTCACTCACCTGGACTCGCCTTGAAGGGGACCAGGGCCAGGGGGGGGACACCCTACAGAGGAAGTGGACAGGCCAACCCAAAGGGGGGCCAGAGGGGAGGCAAGTGTGGGAGGGCGTGCCTCTTTGTTTTGTGTGTGCTCGGTTTAGGGGCACGAGGAAGGCCCCCTGTGCTGCCTGTGTCCGGGGGAAGATAAGATACGATAAGATGGTGGCGCGAGACGGACTGGATTGACGGGAAGAGAGGGTGTTCTGAAGATGGAAGGTCCGAAAGGGGGGACCGAGGCCAGACAGTACACCTCGCGTGAGCTCGCCGTTCGGTTGGAGAGCATGTACAGTCGCGGAATCTTCCTGGGTCTGGCGCAGGTACTCGCCCCGGCGGCCATACCCGCGTACGACTACCTGGAGGCGTACAGCAAGGACGACCGGCTTTATCCTTACACTTTTGTGTTCATCGGGGCGAACGTGCTCGTGGGTGTGTTGGGGATCCTGGCCTCGACGCAGAGGAGGTCTTCCCTCCTGGCGCTGCACGTGGCCACCGCCGTGATCGTGGGCTGCATCGTGGGGGGGCTCTCCCTCCTGCTCAGCCACCTGATGTGGGTGCAGTGCGAACTCAAAGCAAAGTCCTTTGACGGTTGCAACGAGCTCCTGTGCAGCTGCCTTGCGGACGACACGTGCACGACGAGCGATTTCGACAACAACATTGGGTGCTCGGAGTGCAAGGCCTACCCCAACGACATTTGCTCGTACTTTGACTACGACAGCGTCGCCAGAGGCTTCAACCCGGAGACGTACAAGGTCCTCGTGATCGTCTGCATGAACGTTCTGTCGGCCACGCACAGCATGCTGGCCCTGATAAGGAAGGAGCACTTTGACAGCATCCAGAGCTCCAGGAGGGAGCTGATCGTGGAGCACCTCAAGGCCCAAGAGCTCGGCAACAGCGTCGTGCCGCCTCCAGGTGGGGGCGGGGGCAAGCCGGCGGGCAAGCCGGCGGGGAAGCAGCCCCCCCTGGGCAACAGCAACGCCCCGCCGCCCCAGGCGGACCAAGCGGCCAAGCGACAGCCCCCCCCAGCCCAGAAGAAGAAGAAGGAGAGGAGGAAGAAGGCAAAGTCGAAGAAGATCTCGCCCGTGACCTCGTTCGAGGAGCCTCCGCCGGAGGCCGAGGCGGCCCCGACTCCGGCCCCCGGCGCCATCTTCGACCTGGGCAAGTCCAAGACCGCCACGGAGAAGGACGCGGCCAAGATGATGGACCAGACGGAGTACGACCGGCTGAGGCAGAGCGTCCAGCAGCAGCCCGAGGAGGCCGTCGTCCCCAAGAAAAAGGACGCGTCGAAGAAGGCCAAGAAGCCCCCCAAGGTGGAGACGGCCGCCGTCGTCGCCGCACCGGCGCCCAAGGTGGAGACGGACTTGGGGCTCGAGGATGTCGATGACTTTTTGGACAATCTCCTGTAAAATACATGCATACATGCATATCGTACATCGAGGGGCGAGTGTAGTAGTATTATAACTTTTTTTGTTCTTGCTCTCTCGATCTTGGTTCTTGGTTCACATGGGCTCTTCCATGAGCTCGTTGATCACGAGTGCGGTGACCGTCGCCGTCGCCGTGATTATGAGCGCGGACCAAGGGTCCTGTCCCCTCATCACGCAGTACCCCGTGACACACATCCCGCCGGAGAATGCGCTCAGGAAGTCGTACCTCTTGGAGAACTCCTCGACCCCCTCCCCCACCGCCTCCCCCACCTTCCTCGCCTCCTCGAACAGACTCACGGCGTTGCTTTTGCTGTTGATGACGCTCGTTTCCTCCTCCACGACGTCGGCCGAGGAGGAGGAAACCCCCTTTTCCCCATCCACCAGCACCCTCGTCGCCATTCTCCCTCTCCCTCCCGCCCAAGAAGAAGACGAAGAGCGAGAGCGAGATCCAGGACACCGCACCGCGGCCCCGGCCGTCCCCCTCGCCACCGTCCTCGTCCTCGTCGTCCTCGTCGTCCTCGTCCTCGTCGCCATCGCCATCGTCATCGTCTGGAAAATATCTTCCTTATCCTTAGATGATCGATCAGCGATCTGCAGAAGGGAGGGAGGGAAGGGGCGAGAGGGAGGGCGACATTAGGACACGGAGGGGGACGGAGCAGAGGAGGGCGGTATTGTGCGGTAGAGGACAGCAAGGGCTTTCCAAAGATACCAAGCTTGCCTTGTTTGAGTCACGGAGTCGTGAGAACGGAGGGGTTCTCTCTACTGCTGCTGCTTGCTGCTGGAGGGAAGGGGCGAGAGGGAGGGCGACATTAGGACACGGAGGGGGACGGAGCAGAGGAGGGCGGTATTGTGCGGTAGAGGACAGCAAGGGCTTTCCAAAGATACCAAGCTTGCCTTGTTTGAGTCACGGAGTCGTGAGAACGGAGGGGTTCTCTCTACTGCTGCTGCTTGCTGCTGGAGGGAAGGGGCGAGAGGGAGGGCGACATTAGGACACGGAGGGGGACGGAGCAGAGGAGGGCGGTATTGTGCGGTAGAGGACAGCAAGGGCTTTCCAAAGATACCAAGCTTGCCTTGTTTGAGTCACGGAGTCGTGAGAACGGAGGTTCTCTAGGAGGTTTAGTCCCTTTCAGACGATTTCAGCTCCCTCGGAGGAGGTTTGTCCCTTTCAGTGAGATTCTCTTTTTGCAAAACGGAGGGCGAGAGGCGCTGGAGGAGGGCGAGAGGCGCTGGAGGTGATCGATCGATCGAGACGCGACACACCGACGGGGGAGGGGAGGCGTGCCATACTGCAATACTGCAACGTGGGGTCTTCTTCTCGTTCGTTCGTTTCTGGTTTAGGTTTTCGAAGGGAAAGGGGAAGGGAGTTGAACGCAAAGCGCTTGACAACCTGGAGGGGGGTTGGGGGTTGGGGATGGCGGTTCAAGGGACGCTGAATAAGTTTCCGATCGATGCGAAGACGAAGGATGAGTCGGGATTGCCGTTCGGGGTGATCGTGCAGCCCTTCGTGAGGGAGACGGAGGTGGTGGAGAAGGATGGAAAGTGCGTGCTCAACGCCACGGAGGGGACCGGCTTACGGGTGGAGCAGGTCGAGAGGTGCAACGACTGCTACGCGTACATCAACAGGTACTGCTACTTTGACTACAGGTCGTGGTCGTGCTCGCTGTGCGGGGCGGTCAACCCGATAGGAAAGAAGTCGAGGTACTACAACGTGCAGCACAGGTCGAGGCTGCCCGAGCTGTCGAGCGGGTTCGTGGACGTGGAGTACACCGGCAAGAAGGGCAACGGGGGGAAGGAGGACGGGGACCTGAGAGCCGCATTCGTGGCCCTGGTCGACACGACGGGAACGGAGGACCAGCTGGAGCTCGTGAGGAGCGCGATCTTGGCGGGGCTGGAGGGGCTGGCCCCGAACGCCAAGTTCGGCATCGTCACGTACTCGGCGCAGGGGCTTGGCGTCTTCGACCTGGCGGGCCAGGGGGCGAGCTGCTGGCACATTCCCCTGCCCGGTGACTTCGGAGAGTCTCGGGAGGCCGAGGAGTACGTCAACGGCATGCTGGACGAGGTCTTGCCCTTGGAGTTGTTCCTGGTGGAGGTGGGGACTCACAAGGAGGCCATCGCCTCGGCCCTGGAGAGCGTGAAGAGCTCCGAGGGCAAGCCGTCGCCGTCCGGGGCGGGGGCCTGCTACGGTGCCGCGCTGACTGCCGTGGTGGCGTACCTGTCGGGGCTGGAGTTCTCCCAGGCCGGGGGTCAGGAGGCCCTCAACGACAATCCGACCGGCATCATTTACTCGAGGGTGATGACTTTCATGCTGAACCCACCCCCAAGCGGAGCGGGGAGAGTGGACTCGGGGAAGAGGTCAGCCCCGACGAGGCGGGCGATATCGCTGACCGAGACCTTTTACTCCAAGATGGGTTCTCACTCCTCCTGCTGCGGCATCAGCTGCGATTTGTACATTATCGGCCGAGACAAGGAGACCGACTACTTCGATCTCGCCTCCATGAGGTACCTGAGCAAGAAGAGCGGGGGAAAGATCTTCTACTACCCTTCCGTGGACGAGTGCAATGCCCCCCAGGACGTCTTCACGGCGCTCTCGGAGCCTTGCGCGCTCAATGGCATCTTCCGGGTGAGAACCTCCAACGAGTTCAAGGTCGCCCAGCATTACGGGCAGCTGGAGGAGCACCACAAGTACAAAAACCTCTACCATTTTGCTACGTGCGACAAGACGACCTGCTTTGGACTTGACTTCAAGTTCAGCAGCTCAGGGTTTTCGAGGGACCCAGAAGTGGCGCCGACGGTGCAGTTGGCCTTCCAGTACAGCGTTTTCGAGCCGGAGGACGACGGGGAGGAGGAGGAGGAGGTGGGGGAGGAAATCGAGGGGAAGCCCCAAGCTAGCAGGAGGCACGTCATGAAACAGAGGCTTAGGATATACACCAAGCAATTCCCAGTCGCAAAGTCAATATTGGACCTGTACGACCACGTGGACCCCCAAGCCGTGGTTTCTTTGCTGCTCCACAAGTGCACCAACATCATCTTCGAGAAGGGCTTTGGGGAAGCGAGGTCTCTGGTCGAGGACTGGATGATCAACCTTCTGGGGCAGTACAACCTCCACACCAACAAGCGTCTCTTGGAAGCCGGGGACAAGATTGAAGAGCCCGACCTGTCCTTCAAGGAATCAAACACAATGGGGGATCTCCCCTCGCTGGTTTATGGAATCCTGCGAGGACACGTTTTCAGCGAAGGGTATATTCGCAAAAATCCGGACGAGTGGGTGTACTTGTTCTCTGCGTACACCTCAAACCCTCCGAAGGACATCGCTCATGCAATCTACCCCGCTCTCAGCACGTACTCTGAGAACCGCGGGTACAGAAAGGTGCCTTTGAGCAAGGACTACCTGAGTGAGAACGAGGGAACTATCTACATGGTGGACAGCTTCTTCAAGATAGTTGTGTACTATACCACCCAAGGGCAGAAGACACAGGCTTTCCCGCCCCCTCACGACGGCCTCCTGAGGAAAGAGATTGACGACATCCGAAGTTCCAGGGGCACGGCGCCTGTTGTCATCTTCATCCGCGAGGGCATAGAGGACGAGAGGCCTTTCGAGGATCTACTGCTGGACGAGCCGGCAAAATCCAGCTCGGGTTCAACGGCTGACTACGGGTTCGATCAATGGTCCAACTTCATCACGAAAGAAGTGAAGGAGTATTTGGCAAACCCGCCTTCGTAGGCTGGCAGAGAGAGACCCGACACGAATCATTGTGTATTTATTCTTGTTTTGTACTTAAGTTGTATCTGATATAGTTTGTTCCCGAGCAGTATCCCAACCTTACCCCGGGCCCAAAAGACGATTTGCGGTGAAGCTAAAGCTACCGCTTGCCTTCGATGAAGAACCTTTGCTCGCTCGACTGCTGGATCCCATACCAATCAGCCGCCGTGAGGATTTCTTGCGTGAAACACTGGGCGGCCCTGCTAAAGTAGCGCTTCCTGTTCGTCACAACCTGCAGCTTTCTCGTCAAGATGACATCCTGGATGGAGCTAGAGTGGACGAGGCCGAGCTGGACCTCTTTCTGTACGGCGGACTGGGACACGAATGCTGCTCCGAGGCCGTGCTGCACCGCGCTCTTGATGGCCTCGATGGAGTTGAACTCCATCTGTATGTGCAGCATCTTCGGGTTGAGGCCGTTCTCCTTTAGGGTCTGCGTCTGGAACTTTTGCGACGTTGAGTTCTGGTTCAGGCTCACGAACTTCAAGCTGTAAAGCCGCTCCTTCTCGATCTGCTTCTTCATGGACAAGGGGTGCCTGGGCGGCAGGATCAGAACAAACTCTTCCTCCGTGTACGTTGTGACCTGGAGGTTGTCCATCAGCTCCGGGGGGACTTCCCCTCCCACGATGGCGACGTCAATCTCCCCGTTCGACACGGACGTGCAGATACTTCGCGTTGAGCCCACCGTGAGCTTCACGGTAACCCCAGGGTACTTCTGCTGGAAAGAAGCCGCCAGGCGCGGGATGAGGTAGGTCCCGGTGGTCTGGCTCGCGCCAAGGTTCACGGCTCCCACTTCCACGTTGTTCAGGTCCTCGAGCGCCCTAACCGCTTCAGAGGACGCGGTCAAGATGCGCTCCGCGTACCGCAGCAGCAGCTTGAACAACGACAGCGGGATGCAAGGAGGCAGCCAACAGAATGTTGTCAGACACAGCAACGGCATCGACAGCTCAACAACGTTCGTCACAGAATCCTTACCTGTCCCTCCTCCGTGAAGGAGGCTCCTTGTATTCCCGGGTGCCGGTTCACGAGCGTGGCTTTGATCTTCTGCTCCAGCGACGACAGCTGGCTGGAGACGCTAGACTGGGACACGTAAAGATACTCCGCTGCTGCCTTGATGGAGCCAAACTTCGCCAGGGCCTTGAGCATGAGGAGTTCCTTGAAGGTGAAGGGAGGCACGGTCTCGAGGGGCTCGCCGAGGGAGCCGGACGTGTCCTCTATGGCACTCACGTAGCGGGTGCACTCGCACGCGACGCGACCCAAGTTCGACGACAACGACGACGACGACGACGACGACGACGACGACGACGACGACCTCTCCCAACCCCCTCGCCAGGAGGAGAAGTCCCTCTCTCCCCCAACTCCCGTGCTCGCCCCGTCCCCCCCTCGCCGTCTCCGCCTCCCCCGCCCCGAACCACGCGGCCCGCTCCCTCCGACGGCATCCCTGGCACCAGACCGTCGCCCCTGTCCGTGCCCCACCCCCCTCCTCCCCCTCTCCGACCTCCGTAACGTCGCCCGCTCCGCCATCGCTTCCGTCTGATCCACAACTCCAAAGACAAGATCTCCGGGAACCGCGAACGGATTCCAGCAGAAGAGTGGATCAGGGTAAGGTTTACGATTGAAACTCTTTATTCTCTGGTGCCCTAGATTGCACTCCACCCGGAACAGGTCTCTTCATCACGGACTCCATTCACACATCATCATCATCATCCTCCTCCAGGGAGGGCTGTGGTTTGGGTTTAGGTACAGGTCAAGGGTTTCGCACACTTGCAGGGTGAAGAACAGACTGACCATTCGAATGGTATGGGGGGCAGGGGAAGGTGGGGGCCAGGGGAGAATGTGACGATCGACGCCGTCGCTGATTGCCCTGGCTGCTTCTGCGGGAGGGTCGAGCTCAAGTCCGAGAATTCTGTGGTCGAGATCGAGGAGGGGGAGGGCTTGGCATGCACCAGGAGTTGACGCGGGAGGATGGTACGGCGGAGCGATTTCCCTTTCCTCGCGGGGGGAGGGGACGGGGCTCAAGGTGTGCGTAAAGTAGTACCCTCCTTAGATGCGATCGTATACAACGCGCTTATTCGTCCTTCTTCATGACGTTCGTGATCACGGTCTGGGCCAAGGGCGTTCCGATGATGATGACCGCGAGGGCCGCGAACAGGAAGTTGAAGTTTCCCTTGACCTCCTCCTGGGTCAGCGTTTTTCGGGCCTTCTTGGCCTTCGGCGCAAAGGGGTCTGCCTTGCCTTGGAGGCCCGCCTCGATCCTCTGCACGGACTTGAGGGTCGCCTCGTTCCACTTCTCCTCGGCAGCGAGGCTTGGAATCGTCTCGCTGATGACGCCGTCCAGGATGTCATCCCCGACCTTCCCGAGGAAGCTAGGTCCGCCCGAGATTCCTCCCTCCTTGGTGGACGTGATGATCAGCAGGACGCCCTTGTTGTTGCCCTGCTCCAGCGTGGGGTACCAGTTCTCCAGGACCTTGTCCGAGAACTCGAAAGGATCTGGCGTAAACTGAAGCTTCCTCATCGTCACCACGTTCAAGTGGTACCCGGTCGTCTTCTCGAGCTCGATGAGCTTGCCCTTGATCGCTCCCTTGCCCGCCTTGCTCAGGATTCCACCGTCGTCCACAATGTAGCTCGTCTCCGGCACGGGGGCCTCCAACACGTCGAACTCCGACGCGATCGCGGCTCCGGATATGGGCGAGGTCGCCACGAGGGCCGCGATCCCGGCCGACGCCAGTGCCATCTTCCCCTTCCCCCTCTCCCCCTCCCTTCCGATGTCGTCGTCGTCGTCGTTGTTGTTCCTGAACAAGGCCCTGGCCCTGGTGCTGGTGCAACTCCTGTTCCTCCGTTGCAGCGTTCCCGTCCTCCCGGCGGCGGATGCCCCCCTCCTTCCCAAGCTCTTCGCCCTCGTCCCCTGCATCCTCGTCGTCGTCGTCGTCGTCGTCGTCGTCGCTCGCCGCTCGAAGGAGATCCTCCGCCAATAATCAATAATCTTATCGTCTTCTTCGCTTCGTGATCTTATCTTCAACTAGTGCGAAATAGAAGACTAAATAAAATCGCAAAGGAGAAAAGAAGGAAAAGGAAAGAACCCAAGACGCTGACCTGGCACCACGAGGAGATTCCTTCCTTTCAACCTTTCGCCTTGGGATTCATTAAGAAACCGTCGAGCCGGCTTCGGCTGATCTGTTCCTCCTCCTCCTCCTCCTCCTCCTCCTCCTCCTCCTCCTCCACCGTGTTCGTGTTCCTCGTGCTCGAGCAAAACCCCTAGGTCCTTGTCCTTGTCCTTGTCCAAAGCCAAGGGAGGAGAGTCCGAGGATTCCTTTCCTTTTTGGTACCAAAAAGCGTCGTAAAGGGAAAGGGAGGCACCACGACTTGGCTTGGCGTGGACAAAAGGGAAGGCTTTAGACGCAACCCAACCCACCGGACACGACGACGACCGCACCCAACCCACGGGACGAGGGCTTGGACGAAGGCAACCGCCAGAGCAGAGAACGAGGAAAGGGAGAGGGCCACGGCCATGACTCCAGCGGGACTTTGAAGGGAGCACGAGGGAAAGGCCTTTCGTACGAAAAAAAAACGCCAAGATACCCGCAGAGGACAAGAAGAGAACGAGAGCACTGCCGGGACAAGGAGGGGTCCTACGAGAGGAGTGGCGGGGGAAACGATAGAGGAGAGACCATGGTGACGCAGACCACGCAGACCACGACGGAGATCGCCAAGGGGGGCAAGGGGAGCAAAGATGCTTGCCTGGAGCAAGTCATACCGGACATCTGGCCCATGGACGGCACCAAGGGGAACCAGTTCATCAAGTGGCTGGTGTTCAAGGCGGGGGCTTGGGTCACCATCACCATCTGCTGCTGCATGTACTACGTCGCCCCGCTGATGGTGATATCCCTGCCGTTCGCGCTGTGGCTGGCGCCTAGAGCGGGGCTCACGATCCTGGCCCTTTGCGCCGGTTCGGTTTGCTGGCCTTCCTCGGACTGGCCCGCCTTCAGGAGGGTGTTCCAGCACCTCTTCGGAGTCTTCAACGTCAGGACGAACTTCTACGACGTGTCTCCGAGGATAGACAGGAAGAAGAGGTACATCTACGCCTTCCACCCCCACGCCATAGTGCCCTTGCACGCGCTGACCTGGTGCGCCTTCCTGGACAGACTCGACAGGAGCCTGTACGGCGTGGGCGGGATGGCCACTGCGATTTACTTCGTTCCCTTCGTCTGCAACATATTCAGGTGGCTGAACAACATCTCGGCCAACTACAAGGTGATGAAGAAGTCCTTGGTGAGGGACAAGAAGAACGTTTACTTGCTGCCCGACGGCATCGCCGGGATTTACTACTCGAGGCGTGGGAAGCACTATGCCGTGTTGAAGAAGAGGAGGGGTCTCTTCCGCCTGGCCACAGAGACGGGGGCGTCCCTCATACCCATCTATTGCTTCGGCGCCAATGACATGCTCGAGCAGGCGGACTGGGACTGCGATTCCTTCATCGGGAAGATGTCAAGAAAGTTCAAGCTCAGCGTGACGATTTACTGGGGGCAGCTGGGGTTGCCCATCCCTTTCCCTGTCAACTTGAGCTACGTCTTCGGAGAGCCAGTCGCGCCTCCCAAGGTGGAATTGAGGGAGGGAGAGAAGATCGACCCAAAGGTCATTGAGGAGTTTTACGACCGCTATGTGGCGGCCTTGCGAAAAGCCTTCGACCACTACAAGGCGGCAGCCGGGTACCCCGACGCCGAGCTCGTGGTGATCTAACTCTCGACCACAAAAACCAATAAAAGATGATGATTAGGGTATATGGATATATAAAAAAAAAAACTTATGAAATCGAACACGACAAGAATCACAATCGCGGTAACGATGATGACGGAGTGCGTGTTTCTTCGTGCGTGTTTCTTCGTGCGTGTTTCTTCGCCACAAAGGCGCGCGTGGTGGATGGATCAAACATATATGATTGATTCAGACATAGTTTACTGTTACTAGGTTTAAAAGGTGGTTGTCTAGTTTTCAACCCAACTGCGTGGAACTTCACTTCTTCTCGAAGTTGAGTCCCTGGGCAAGCCTCTCCTCCCTGCGCTCGAGCTTTCTCAGTCTGGCGGCCTTGTTCTTGGTCCTCCTAGAGTCATACTGCTCGGCAATAGCCTTCTCTCTAAGCTTCTCGGCCTTGTTCTTGTGGATCGACTCCATGAGAACTCTCTTGTTCTTGTACACGTTACCCTTGACCTTGAGGTAGAGCTCGTGGTACATATGCTTGTCGATCTTCTTGGCGTCGCGGTACTTCCTGAGCATACGCCTCAAGACGCGCATGCGCCTCATCCACAGGAGAGAGGTTGGGAGCCTGGCCTCGCGCGTTCCCCTTCTCTTACCGTATCCCGTGTGTCTTCCCTTGGCCTTCGCCGCTGCGGCGAGTCTGGCGCGGGAGCGGGAGTGGATGTTCTCAGGCTTCTTGATCACGAATCCGTCCTTGACCAACTTGCGGATGTTTTGCCCTGAAAGAGTGAGACAGAAGCAAGCCGAAAAGAAAAAAGAGAGCGGGGGTCAGCCACACGCGCACGCACGCAAAAAAGAACCGAACCGAAAGCAACCTCGCACGCGCGCACGCCCACACGCCCGCACGCACGCAAAAGAAAGAAACAACACACGCACGCTGGGAGTCCTCTCTCCCTCGTTCCTCTCTGTCCTGTCTCTCTGGTTTCTCGGTTTGTGCTTGGTCTTGTTGGTGAACTTACTTGAGTTAGCCATGGAGATCTCGTTGACCTCGTTGGGGTCGAGCCATACTTTCCTCTTTCCGCACTTGAGTACCTCCGCGGCGAGTCTCTTCTGCAGCTTCAAGCTAACCATGGTTGTCCTTGTGGTCGGGTGTTCGTCGTCCTTGCTCCACACACTGCGCTCTTGAGTTACGCTTTCGCTCTTCGCGTCGCCGGCTGGAGCGTCGGCTGCGGAAATGTTAACATAACAAGGGATTAACACAAGGGAAAACTTCAAATACAAGAGGAGGCGGGGAGGTGGCGGCGCCTCATAAATACGTGTAAAAGAGGGGTACACCCAGAAAAGGATCCACTCCAAGGGGACTTCATACAAGATGGAGGATTGGATTGGATGATGGATTGGCGTTACTCTCTTCTTTGGTTTTGGTTTTGGTTTTAACAGGGGGGGGAACACGGCAGGGACTCCTTTCCTTCCTTGGCATTGGAATCCTTCGCCTGGACTCTCCTCCTTCCTCTGTGGTGGTGGGATGGGACCACTTTCCACGTTCGTTCCACGTTCCACTTTCCATTTCGTCTCTCGCTTTCACTAACACCCCTGGCCTTCTCTCTGGGGATGTACGGACTACTTTACAGATTCTTTGCTGACGGTGGAGGCGAATTGGGTCATTTCCAGGAAGCCCTCGAGCATCAGCAGGTTCATCACCTCCGGCTGCTTCTCCATGATTCTCACCCAGGTTTCTTTCTCCACCGAGACGCCCGAGGCTTCTTCCCCCCCGCCTTCTGCCCCCGCCTTCTCCAGCACGAGGTCGAAGAGGTGGTCGACGAACTGGGAGACCTCGCCCTGGGCCTCGTGGAGGACGAGGTCCATGGTCGCGCAAAGGACGAGCATGTTGCCCTCCTCCCCCCTGGGACCAAAGGAGGTGTGCGGCAAGTCCTTCCTCTGTTGCATCCGCAAGATCTCGGGCATCAGCCTCCTCATGGTGCTCAGGTGGCCCTTGAGGGCCTCGCTGACCTCGCTCGCCCCGACCCGGCCGCCCCCGCTGCGGTCGAAGTACCCGTGGAGCAGCCTCGCCCTCTCGGCTGGGTCCTGCTCTGAGAGGAGTCGGCCACCCTCCACCCACTCCGACTTGCTCACGATGCCCTCGCCGCTCTTGTCGAAAGAAGCAAAGCAGGAAGCCAGGAGGAAGGTGTTGTGCACCAGCTTCGAGTAAGGCTCCACGCCGTCGCGGGCCAAGTCGTCGCAACACAGGAGGAACTCCGGCAGGCCCAGGCCCAGGACCACCTGGCTGTCCTCCTTCTGGCTCAAGTAGTTCCTCTCCAGCTGGGCCATTCGGGACTCGAAGACCTCCTCCAGGCGCTCGACGAGCCGGGGGCGGGCGCCGACCGCGGGGTCCTCGACCCCGTGGGACCTCGCCGCCCCTGCGGCGCGTGGCGCTGGCCCCGGAGACCGTGAGACCGCCCCGCCGGCCCGGTCCTGCGCGGGGGAGCCCCCCCCCAGAGAGCGATCCCGGCACTCGTCGTGCAGCCGCTCCGACCTCGAGATGAAAGCTTCCATCTGCTGCAGCGTCACCTGCTCGAAGAAGCCGGCGATCGCAGCCGCGTGGAGCGGGTTGCTGATCTCAAAGTCGACGTTGAAGCTGAGCTTGCAGCCACCGTTTTTGGTGGGCTGGAAGGACCACACCGACACGAGGGAGTCGCACAGCCCCCCTGGCAGGGCCTCCGCCCGGACGAACCCCCCCTTGGCCCCCTCCGGAGCGACGCACGTCACCCGGGACACGTGAGACTCGTGGAAGAGCCTGAACCCGATCTGAAGCTCCGCGTCGAACTGCAAGTTCCCGCCACCGCTGTCGCTTCCCCCGCCCTTCCCCCCGCCCGCGAGCACCCTCGACTTGACGCAATACGGCACGAACTGCTCGTACGCTCTCACGTCCGACACGACCTCGTACACCCGCGTCGTGGGCACCTGCAGCACGCAGCTCTTCTTCAGCGTTCTCCTGAGTTTGGGCTTGGGTACCCAGTCCGGAAACGTCGTCGTGAGCCTTCTCGTGTGCTCAAAGACCGGAGCTTGGGCGAGCTCCGGTCGACACAAGCGACGAGCGCCCTGGAAGCCCGAGAGGCTGGGCACGAGACTCCCCTCGGTCCAGGTGTGGTAGCACGCCGGGCAGCAAGGGGTGCATTCCTGCCACGCCTTGCTCGCCTCGCCCAGGTCACTCACCCTCCTCCACACCGCGACGGAGACCCTCCCGAGTTTAGGTCCGCCCCTCCGGAGCGCCATCACGACCGAGGTCAAGCCCAGCGTCCTCCGCTCCACCTCTTTCGCCCACTCCACTCAAGCTCAGACCTTCATCCCGACCCTAGACCATGGCCATCCCTCTCTCTCTCGCTCTCTCGAGAGCGCGAAAGCTCCTGCCCCAGCGCACGCACGCCGAGCCTCCTCTCCTCAACCGAAGGGAAGGCCGCGAGCAAGCCAAGGCGAGGGACCCTCCGTCCTCCTCGTCCTCGTGGTGGTGGTGGTGGTGGTTGTGGTTGTGGTGGTCGGTGTCGTTCGCCTCGTTCTGCTCTGGTGACAGCCCCAGGTGCTGGAGAGGCGAGGCGGAGGACGAGGACACGTGAGGCGAGCGAGGACGAGGTGAGTGACGCACTTCGTGGTCGTGGAAGGAGGGGAGAGGAGGGGACGACGACCTAGACATAGACATAGACGAACGAACAAACTCGAGGGCTTTCCATACAAACCAACACCCTAGGAAATGGAACAACGTGGAGAGAGGGAGAGAGGGAAAACTGACGGAATCGTGCTGCTTGGCTACGCGATGAGGGACCAGATGGCGACCAGGATGGCGAGGAGGACGAGCGCGGTCCTCGGCGGGACCAGTGGAAGGGTCGAGGGGGGGATGAGGACCACCGGGAGGGCACGGAGGAGGGGGACTGGGGCGAGGGGGCCACGGAGGCGGGAGGATTGTGGTCATCCGCTTCGGCAGGTGCGCGGGACCTCGAGCGAGGTGCAGGAGGTTCAGGGTTTGGACGAGGCGGGCGTCGATGTGGAGGGTCTCCGCCTCAACGAGGGAAGGTGGAAAGGCATTCTGTGCAACTTGACCCGGTTCGGGAGCGCCCAGGTGAGTGACGAAAACATCTTGGGAAACAACTTCTTCTTCTTTTGGTTGGTGGTGGTGCTGCTCGAACGGAGACGGAGACGGACGGGCTGACGCGCGTGTTTTTGTATTCCTTGGCCCTGTGCGTGTGACCCTCCCCCCTTGCGGTCGCGCAGGAGCTCCCACCGATGTACGTCCCCGATGCTTTCAGGGAGTGGGGCGAGACGCTGTACGAGTGGAACACGTTCTGTGAGACTCGAGTCGAGGGGGCTCGGTTGACCCACGACGTGCGCAGGCAGGTGCCGCTCACGGCATGCGAGTCCGTCCAAGCCCAGTTCGAGGAGGAGGCCCTGACCGACTCGGGGGACTTCCACTGCGTGGGCGACGCGGGGGGCAACCTTCTCCTGGCCAGCAAGGCGATAGGGGCGCAGGGCGCGGTCCTGCAGGCGTCCTTCGCGGGCGGCGACCCCGCCGCCCCGACCAGGACTCGGGTGGAGGTCAGCGTCAAGAGATACGACGACGGGGCCCCGTTCGAGATGGCCTCTGGGAAGATTGTCCTCGAGGAGAAGACGGAGCTTTACATGGACTCGGACGAGCTGGACCGGGACGGCGGGGTGAGGCAGACCAACGAGGTCGCCAACACGGCCACGGGCTCGCCCCCCGACGACGCTTCCTCCCCGTTCATCGCCCTGCCCCTGGACTCCTGGGTCCGGATCACCAGCAGCGCGGACGAACCAGACTCCCTCGTCCTCGCGATCGGTAAGGGCGCGAGGACATACACGGTCACTTACGAGGACCTCGAGGTCTCCAGAGCGGAGATGTCCTAGGACGACCGGCTTGCTTGAGGATGATGTTGAGGATTGCTTGCTCGATCGATGGATCAATTCTCGATGTGTAAAGTCACTTTCTCTTTTTGGTTTTGGTTTCGGTTTCGGTTTCGGTTCTCGTTTCGCTTCCCCCTCTCCCCACAACCCCCCCCCAGAGCCCAAGGATCCATCGACCCGCAGCGTGAGGGGACAATGTCCGAACGAAGGGTGATCTTGGTCCCCGTCCAGCCCCGTGTCTTCCCTCCTGTTACATCCCCCTGGGTCCTCCTCCTCCTCATGGTGGCGGAGACTCCCAAGGTTTTGAACATCCTCCTCCTCTCCTGGCTCCTGGGCCAAGCAAAGATATTTCATCATCAGAAAAGGTTTACGTCACGGCGCTCGAGAGGGAAGGGGCCGGCCGCGACGAGAGCGAGAGCGAGAGGGAGAGGGAGAGCGAAGGCGGAGGACGAGGCACCGACGAGGACTTTCGCGTTATCGTATCGCGTATCGCGTTTCTCTTGTGTGTTTTGTGTTTTTTTTCTTTGAGGAGAAGGAAATGCTGTCGTTGTGGAGGGGAGGGTTGAGGGAGGTGGTGGAGAGGGCGGCTGTGTGCGCGCAGACCAAGAGGCTCTTCTCTTCCAGCTCCGCTTCGGAGAAACTCAAGGAGTCTTACCCCGTGATTGACCACCAGTACGACGCTATCGTGGTCGGTGCGGGAGGAGCGGGATTGAGGGCGGCCTTCGGACTGAGTTCGGCCGGGTTCAACACCGCGTGCATTACCAAGCTCTTTCCGACCAGGAGCCACACGGTCGCCGCGCAGGGAGGCATCAACGCTGCGCTGGCCAATATGACCGAGGACGACTGGAGGTGGCACGCCTACGACACGATCAAGGGAAGCGACTGGCTGGGCGACCAGGACGCCATCCAGTACATGTGCAGGGAGGCGCCGAACGCGGTCATTGAGCTCGAGAATGCGGGCTTGCCCTTCTCGCGAACGGAGGACGGAAAGATCTATCAGAGGGCCTTCGGAGGGCAGAGCCTTGACTTCGGCAAGGGAGGACAGGCCTACAGGTGCGCCTGCGCTGCGGACAGGACGGGTCACGCCATGCTTCACACCCTGTACGGCCAGTCCATGAAGCACGACACCAAGTTCTTTGTCGAGTACTTCGCCCTCGACCTGATCATGGACAACGGCGAGTGCAAGGGCGTAATGGCGCTCTGCATGGAGGACGGAACCCTCCACCGCTTCCAGGCCCACCAGACTATCCTGGCGACTGGTGGCTACGGAAGGGCGTGGTTCAGCGCCACCAGTGCCCACACCTGCACCGGAGACGGAGGGGCCATGGCGGCCAGGGCCGGCATCCCCCTGCAGGACTTGGAGTTCGTTCAGTTCCACCCCACGGGCATTTACGGCTCGGGCTGCCTCATCACGGAGGGCAGCAGGGGTGAGGGTGGTATCCTGAGGAACAGCGAGGGCGAGAGGTTCATGGAGAGGTATGCTCCAACCGCGAAGGATCTGGCGAGTAGGGACGTGGTATCCAGGTCCATGACCATGGAGATCAGAGAAGGAAGGGGTGTGGGCAAGGAGAAGGACCACATCTACTTGCACTTGAACCACCTGCCCCCAGAGCTCCTGGCGGAGAGGCTTCCTGGCATCAGTGAGACCGCTGCCATCTTCGCCGGCGTCGATGTCACCAAGGAGCCGATCCCTGTCATCCCAACCGTTCACTACAACATGGGCGGCGTGCCAACCAACTACCATGGGGAGGTCGTGAAGCCTACCAAGGAGGACCCAGACGCAATCGTGCCGGGTCTGATGGCAGCAGGAGAGGCGGCGTGCGCCTCCGTGCACGGAGCCAACAGGTTGGGTGCCAACTCCCTCCTGGACATCGTCGTCTTCGGCAGAGCCTGCGCCCTGAGAGTCGAGGAGACGATGAAGCCTGGTAAGCCACACAAGCCCCTACCTGCCGATGCGGGCATGGACTGCATCGAGAGGCTTGACAAGATCAGGTACAACAAGGGTGACTTGAAGACGGCCGAGCTCAGGAAGCACATGCAGAAGACCATGCAGACCAACGCCGCGGTGTTCAGAACTCAGGAGACCTTGGAGGAGGGTACCGTGGAGATTGACCAATGGGTCGGAGCTTTCGAGGATGTTGAGGTCAAGGACAAGTCCTTGGTTTGGAACACCGACCTTATTGAGACCCTCGAGCTGGAGAACCTCTTGATCAGTGCCGCAATCACGATGCACTCGGCCGAGCAGAGGAAGGAAAGTCGGGGGGCGCACGCAAGGGAGGACTTCAGCGAGAGACTCGATGACGAGTGGATGAAGCACACCGTGGGCTACTTTGACTGGGACAAGAAGGGCGAGAACAAGGTTGACATTGAGTACAGACCTGTGCACACGCAGCCTCTTGATGACGAGATGGAACACGTCCCACCAAAGGTGAGGGTGTACTAGGTGAGCCTAACGAGGAAAGCATCATTTTAATTCTATAAAATTTTTAGAAGTTTTACTTATTTTACTCATATGAGGTGCGTCCTCTCTTTTGACGATCGATCGAGAGGCACTTGCGCTGGTGCTTGGTGTGAAGCTCTTCTCAAAGGGGAACAATTCTTAGCAGATTTCTGAAGACTTTTACACGCTCAAGAGAAACGTATCGACGACGCGCTCTCGGCCATCGGCGCTATCGACGACAATTGTGTGCTTCTCCCAAGCCTCATCAGGAACAAGAGCGACGACGCTCTCAGAGGCGTGGATGTGGTCAGGCTTCCCCTTCTTCTCCATCAAGGCGGCCAGGGCCACGTCATCGCCCATGATCGAGAATTTTGGCACTTTTGTCCCGATGACCCCGCTGATGCACGAGCCTGTGTGCACGCCCACGCGCAACGTCGCGGGGGTGTTGACAACTGGCTTCGTGACCTCCCTCGATCCCCACACCATGGCCTTTGCGAATCCGATCATGTCAATGGTGTTTTCAGCACGGCCATGAGACTCTGCATCAATCTCGCAATTCCCGGTCACAACGCCCACTGTTGCCACGTAACAGTCTCCCACAGTCTCGACCTTGTACACGTTGAAGTCGTCGCAGAGCTGATCAAAAGTGACGAACAGGTCATTGAGAAAAATGAAGACCCTTTCAGGGTCTACTCGTCTGCAAAACCCCGTGAAGCCGACCAGGTCAGCGTACAAGATTGAGACGCCAAAATGCCTTTGGGACAGTGACCGAGTCTGCACGTGTGGCTGCTGCACCTCCTCCACGATACTGGATGGCAGAATATTCTCCAAGAACTCCCTTTGGGTCTGCTCGTTCTTGCTCTTCTCCTCGATGATCTGCTGCCAATAAAAAGCACTTAAGAGGCTTTGCAAGAACCTTTTCCTGTCCTGTGTTCCCCTTAAAAACGAGGCACACAGAAGCACTATGGAGTATACAATGACCAGCGTGGCATACATATAGAAGTCTGAGATGACGCTCCCAATCCCAGTCTTAATGTTCTGCTCCTGGAGTTCCTTGTATACTTGCTCGTCGCTAGCGATCCTCGGAATGCCTAGCCCCCAGTAGAGCCCTAACGCGAGCAAAAACCAAAACGCTTGACTGATTAAGGGTAAGCCTGAGAAGAAGAACACGAGACTACTCAACGTCGCGATCGTCACGAACATGGAGGGGACCCAGTAATTGGAAACATCGTCTTTCAAGTACTCTATTCCGTATCCAGATGCGGAGATCATGGTAATCAGCAAACCAGTGTAGATGAGAAACGCACTCACAGTGGCCCAAAACTTTTCCTTCACAATCTCTGATCGGTGAACGACGAAATGCGACCCTACACCAACGACGAGCAGGGCTGCGATTACCCATATATAAGTAGGGGTAATATACAGGCGAGACCATCCTAAAATCTCAATGTAAGACAGATCAGAAGCTTTCACCCCGGCCTGCGCAAGAGCATAGGTTCCGTTACCGTGGGTCGCCACTATATAGTAGGAGAAAAGAACAGAACAGAACAGAACAAAAAGTCAATTCATTTTTCAGTGGCAAGCAAGGATAATCCATTACTCACCGCACCAATCCTCGAGCCATGCCTCCTCATTTTGTGCACAAGTACTGAGCTGCAGCCGGGCATACAAGTAACCAAACAGCAGATTGGCCAGCAGAAGCAAAACGAAGAGGGCATAGCCAAAGAGAACTGCGAACTTGTCCTTTGTTGCTTGAGCGTTCCAGTAAGCCCGCTCGATATGCCAGCGCTTGAAAAAGAAACCAAACCACCTCGTGTGCTCCGAATAAACCAATTCACTTACTGGATCAACATCAATGTATCTCCCTGAACCACTCGTAGTCGTCATGCTATGGTCGCTTGGAAAGAAGAGGGGGTTGTCGTATTGCACCAATGGACTGGAAGGAACGTCGAGACTTTGATTCGATGAATCCACATGACCAGAACCACAACGAAGCAAGTACGTTTGCATCCAGCCCTTGCCCTTCACCTCCATCTTCTTCAGCTTCTCCCAGGGCTCGTCAGGGACGAGGCCAACCACATCCTGTGTGGTGTGTATGCAACCCGCCGGGCCAGTCTGAACCATCCTGGCCGAGGTGTTCATCGCATCCCCGAACAAGCAAAACCTGAAGGTCTTTGTTCCCACGATCCCGCTCATGCAGGGGCCCGTGTGGATCCCGATTCGCAACACAGGCTTCACGTCAGCCTCGGGAGCTTCCACGCACCTCGAACCCTTCATGATGGCCTTGGCGAAGCTAATCATCAAGTCTGTATTGAACACGGAGACGTCTCTCAACTCACCGTTGCACTCGTTTTCTGGCAGCGCTGCAGAATTCACGCTGACTCTCTCGTTGTGCATTTTCCCCGTGACAACACCGACGGCGGCCACATACTGGTCCCCCACAGTCTCCACCTTGTACACCTCGTGATCGTCGCACAGACCATCAAACACGAGAAACAGATCGTCAAGATAATTCAGCACGGACGACGGATGCACTTGCGAAGAGAACGTCGCAAAGCCCTCGAGCTCGGCAAACGCGATGCAGACTCCAGAGTGATGCTGCGACAGGTTTTTCAGCTGCTTTTGAGACTGGATGACAAAGTTTTCTTCCTCCAGCTGCTGGACAATGGTAGAGGGAAGCATGCGGTTCAGCAGGTCTTTCTGCAGCTTTGTGTTCTGTGTTTTGTATCGAATGATTTCTTCTTGTTGCTCGACCAAGATCACCCTCGCGAAAAACTGCTTCCTTCCTTTGATCTCTTGCACAAGAGATCCGCACAGCGTTAGCACAATCCACACAAGCGCATAGTATGAGTTCTCAAACAAAGAGTTGCGAATCGTCAATGTCGTCGACACAACGCAGTCCGGATCTTGGCTACAGCCTGCAGAAGAACAGGACGAGGACGAAAGGAAAATGCAGAACAAGTCAACAAGAATCCAGGTGTATCCGTGACAGCATCAATCACGCGTACCTTGTTCCAGAGTCCGCGAAGCCGTGGGGTAAAGCCCAAAAAAGAGGGACATACTGAACAGGCAAAGCAGAACGTATAGCCCGAAGCTTCCAACGACCAGAAAAATAGGGAAGATCACGATTATGTACCGCAGGAAAATCCTAGGGTAGGCCGCCACCTCTCCCAGAGAGACTTCCGAAGAGATACTGGTAACGAACAAAGCCGAAACCAGAGCCATAGCCACCACTAACGCCGATAATGTGGCCCAAGACTTCTCCGACACTTGCGTTGACCTGTGAATGAAGAAGTGCGCGAGCACGCCCACGCCTAAAGTTCCAAGCAAGCAGTAAAGGGTAGTGAGCGTCCTTCCGATAAAATACTTCTTTGCTTCTGGCTGCGACTCGAACTGTTCCCTAAGAGAGAGACGACATGTGTCAGTGCCTGCAGTGCCTAACCTAACTTAGAAGTGGGAACTTACTTGAACAAGAGATAAATCACAAGGCCGTTCAGAATCAAGATTGCGACGAATACGCCTGCGTAGCCCGCGTAGACGACTTTCTTGCTCAACCTCGCATGCCCGTCGAGGTAAACACGTTCCATCCGCCACGTTTTGAACACAAGCCCTGGCCACCACGTATGCTTGTTGAAGGTTTTCTCCTCCTCCGGGTTCAACGCCTCCAGCGCCTCCGCGAAGGGTCTCCTCGCCCCTCCCTCTCCCTCCAGAGCCAAGCTCGCCTCCGGCCCGCTGCCCGATTCCGACCTCGACAGACCTCGTTCCCCCCCCGACTGCAGCGTCGCCCCTCGGAAGAGCTCCTCCCCGAGGTCGGCCACCTCCATCCCTGTCAACTCCTTCTCATGTCTCTCTCTCCCTCTCCCTCCCTCCTCCTGCTCACGACGACGTGGCGTTCGGTTCGTTCCCGCGCGACGGCGGTTACTCCTCTTTTGTTTTGCTCCAGCTGCTTCATAACGACCGAGCACGAGGGTGAACGAGGAGGGAGGGGAACGAACGAAGAGACAAGAGACCAAGAGACGAAGAGACCAAGAGACGAGGATTTATCAAGCGGCAGCGTTGGCTCTCGCTCTTTCGAAAGAGCCGTTTCTCGTACGCAACGGTTGCGGCGAGATGGTGGATACAAGTCGAGAGACCAAGCTGCAGCTGGAGAACCTCTTGATCAGTGCCGCAATCACGATGCACTCGGCCGAGCAGAGGAAGGAAAGTCGGGGGGCGCACGCAAGGGAGGACTTCAGCGAGAGACTCGATGACGAGTGGATGAAGCACACCGTGGGCTACTTTGACTGGGACAAGAAGGGCGAGAACAAGGTTGACATTGAGTACAGACCTGTGCACACGCAGCCTCTTGATGACGAGATGGAACACGTCCCACCAAAGGTGAGGGTGTACTAGGTGAGCCTAACGAGGAAAGCATCATTTTAATTCTATAAAATTTTTAGAAGTTTTACTTATTTTACTCATATGAGGTGCGTCCTCTCTTTTGACGATCGATCGAGAGGCACTTGCGCTGGTGCTTGGTGTGAAGCTCTTCTCAAAGGGGAACAATTCTTAGCAGATTTCTGAAGACTTTTACACGCTCAAGAGAAACGTCTCGACGACGCGCTCTCGGCCATCGGCGCTATCGACGACAATTGTGTGCTTCTCCCAAGCCTCATCAGGAACAAGAGCGACGACGCTCTCAGAGGCGTGGATGTGGTCAGCCTTCCCCTTCTTCTCCATCAAGACGGCCAGGGCCACGTCATCGCCCATGATCGAGAATTTTGGCACTTTTGTCCCGATGACCCCGCTGATGCACGAGCCTGTGTGCACGCCCACGCGCAACGTCGCGGGGGTGTTGACAACTGGCTTCGTGACCTCCCTCGATCCCCACACCATGGCCTTTGCGAATCCGATCATGTCAATGGTGTTTTCAGCACGGCCATGAGACTCTGCATCAATCTCGCAATTCCCGGTCACAACGCCCACTGTTGCCACGTAACAGTCTCCCACAGTCTCGACCTTGTACACGTTGAAGTCGTCGCAGAGCTGATCAAAAGTGACGAACAAGTCATTGAGAAAAATGAAGACCCTTTCAGGGTCTACTCGTCTGCAAAACCCCGTGAAGCCGACCAGGTCAGCGTACAAGATTGAGACGCCAAAATGCCTTTGGGACAGTGACCGAGTCTGCACGTGTGGCTGCTGCACCTCCTCCACGATACTGGATGGCAGAATATTCTCCAAGAACTCCCTTTGGGTCTGCTCGTTCTTGCTCTTCTCCTCGATGATCTGCTGCCAATAAAAAGCACTTAAGAGGCTTTGCAAGAACCTTTTCCTGTCCTGTGTTCCCCTTAAAAACGAGGCACACAGAAGCACTATGGAGTATACAGTGATCAGCGAGGCAAACATATAGAAGTTAAAGATGACGGTCCCAATCCCAGTCTTAATGTTCTGCTCCTGGAGTTCCTTGTATACTTGCTCGTCGCTAGCGATCCTCGGAATGCCTAGCCCCCAGTAGAGCCCTAACGCGAGCAAAAACCAAAACGCTTGACTGATTAAGGGTAAGCCTGAGAAGAAGAACACGAGACTACTCAACGTCGCGATCGTCACGAACATGGAGGGGACCCAGTAATTGGAAACATCGTCTTTCAAGTACTCTATTCCGTATCCAGATGCGGAGATCATGGTAATCAGCAAACCAGTGTAGATGAGAAACGCACTCACAGTGGCCCAAAACTTTTCCTTCACAATCTCTGATCGGTGAACGACGAAATGCGACCCTACACCAACGACGAGCAGGGCTGCGATTACCCATATATAAGTAGGGGTAATATACAGGCGAGACCATCCTAAAATCTCAATGTAAGACAGATCAGAAGCTTTCACCCCGGCCTGCGCAGCATCATACGATCCCTTACCCAACCTCTCAACTATATAGAAGAAGAAAAGAACAGAATAGAACAGAACAGAACAAAAAGTCAATTCATTTTTCAGTGGCAAGCAAGGATAATCCATTACTCACCGCACCAATCCTCGAGCCATGCCTCCTCATTTTGTGCACAAGTACTGAGCTGCAGCCGGGCATACAAGTAACCAAACAGCAGATTGGCCAGCAGAAGCAAAACGAAGAGGGCATAGCCAAAGAGAACTGCGAACTTGTCCTTTGTTGCTTGAGCGTTCCAGTAAGCCCGCTCGATATGCCAGCGCTTGAAAAAGAAACCAAACCACCTCGTGTGCTCCGAATAAACCAATTCACTTACTGGATCAACATCAATGTATCTCCCTGAACCACTCGTAGTCGTCATGCTATGGTCGCTTGGAAAGAAGAGGGGGTTGTCGTATTGCACCAATGGACTGGAAGGAACGTCGAGACTTTGATTCGATGAATCCACATGACCAGAACCACAACGAAGCAAGTACGTTTGCATCCAGCCCTTGCCCTTCACCTCCATCTTCTTCAGCTTCTCCCAGGGCTCGTCAGGGACGAGGCCAACCACATCCTGTGTGGTGTGTATGCAACCCGCCGGGCCAGTCTGAACCATCCTGGCCGAGGTGTTCATCGCATCCCCGAACAAGCAAAACCTGAAGGTCTTTGTTCCCACGATCCCGCTCATGCAGGGGCCCGTGTGGATCCCGATTCGCAACACAGGCTTCACGTCAGCCTCGGGAGCTTCCACGCACCTCGAACCCTTCATGATGGCCTTGGCGAAGCTAATCATCAAGTCTGTATTGAACACGGAGACGTCTCTCAACTCACCGTTGCACTCGTTTTCTGGCCGCGCTGCAGAATTCACGCTGACTCTCTCGTTGTGCATTTTCCCCGTGACAACACCGACGGCGGCCACATACTGGTCCCCCACAGTCTCCACCTTGTACACCTCGTGATCGTCGCACAGACCATCAAACACGAGAAACAGATCGTCAAGATAATTCAGCACGGACGACGGATGCACTTGCGAAGAGAACGTCGCAAAGCCCTCGAGCTCGGCAAACGCGATGCAGACTCCAGAGTGATGCTGCGACAGGTTTTCCAGCTGCTTTTGAGACTGGATGACAAAGTTTTCTTCCTCCAGCTGCTGGACAATGGTAGAGGGAAGCATGCGGTTCAGCAGGTCTTTCTGCAGCTTTGTGTTCTGTGTTTTGTATCGAATGATTTCTTCTTGTTGCTCGACCAAGATCACCCTCGCGAAAAACTGCTTCCTTCCTTTGATCTCTTGCACAAGAGATCCGCACAGCGTTAGCACAATCCACACAAGCGCGTAGTATGAGTTCTCAAACAAAGAGAAGCGAAGCGCGAATGTCGACGTCGACACAACGCAGTCCGGATCTTGGCTACAGCCTGCAGAAGAACAGGACGAGGACGAAAGGAAAATGCAGAACAAGTCAACAAGAATCCAGGTGCATCCGTGACAGCATCAATCACGCGTACCTTGTTCCAGAGTCCGCGAAGCCGTGGGGTAAAGCCCAAAAAAGAGGGACATACTGAACAGGCAAAGCAGAACATATAGCCCGAAGCTTTCAACGACCAGAAAAATAGGGAAGATCACGATTATGTACCGCAGGAAAACGTAAGGGTAGGCCGCCACCTCTGGGAGAGGGGCTTCCGAAGAGATAAAGGTAACGAACAAAGCCGAAACCAGAGCCATAGCCACCACTAACGCCGATAATGTGGCCCAAGACTTCTCCGACACTTGCGTTGACCTGTGAATGAAGAAGTGCGCGAGCACACCCACGCCTAAAGTTCCAAGCAAGCAGTAAAGGGTAGTGAGCGTCCTTCCGATAAAATACTTCTTTGCTTCTGGCTGCGACTCGAACTGTTCCCTAAGAGAGAGACGACATGTGTCAGTGCCTGCAGTGCCTAACCTAACTTAGAAGTGGGAACTTACTTGAGCACGAGATAAATCACAAGGCCGTTCAGAATCAAGATTGCGACGAATACGCCGGCGTAGCCCGCGTAGACGACTTTCTTGCTCAACCTCGCATGCCCGTCGAGGTAAACACGTTCCATCCGCCACGTTTTGAACACAAGCCCTGGCCACCACGTATGCTTGTTGAAGGTTTTCTCCTCCTCCGGGTTCAACGCCTCCAGCGCCTCCGCGAAGGGTCTCCTCGCCCCTCCCTCTCCCTCCAGAGCCAAGCTCGCCTCCGGCCCGCTGCCCGATTCCGACCTCGACAGACCTCGTTCCCCCCCCGACTGCAGCGTCGCCCCTCGGAAGAGCTCCTCCCCGAGGTCGGCCACCTCCATCCCTGTCAACTCCTTCTCATGTCTCTCTCTCCCTCTCCCTCCCTCCTCCTGCTCACGACGACGTGGCGTTCGGTTCGTTCCCGCGCGACGGCGGTTACTCCTCTTTTTGTTTTGCTCCAGCTGCTTCATAACGACCGAGCACGAGGGTGAACGAGGAGGGAGGGGAACGAACGAAGAGACAAGAGACCAAGAGACGAAGAGACCAAGAGACGAGGATTTATCAAGCGGCAGCGTTGGCTCTCGCTCTTTCGAAAGAGCCGTTTCTCGTACGCAACGGTTGCGGCGAGATGGTGGATACAAGTCGAGAGACCAAGCTGCAGCTGGAGAACCTCTTGATCAGTGCCGCAATCACGATGCACTCGGCCGAGCAGAGGAAGGAAAGTCGGGGGGCGCACGCAAGGGAGGACTTCAGCGAGAGACTCGATGACGAGTGGATGAAGCACACCGTGGGCTACTTTGACTGGGACAAGAAGGGCGAGAACAAGGTTGACATTGAGTACAGACCTGTGCACACGCAGCCTCTTGATGACGAGATGGAACACGTCCCACCAAAGGTGAGGGTGTACTAGGTGAGCCTAACGAGGAAAGCATCATTTTAATTCTATAAAATTTTTAGAAGTTTTACTTATTTTACTCATATGAGGTGCGTCCTCTCTTTTGACGATCGATCGAGAGGCACTTGCGCTGGTGCTTGGTGTGAAGCTCTTCTCAAAGGGGAACAATTCTTAGCAGATTTCTGAAGACTTTTACACGCTCAAGAGAAACGTCTCGACGACGCGCTCTCGGCCATCGGCGCTATCGACGACAATTGTGTGCTTCTCCCAAGCCTCATCAGGAACAAGAGCGACGACGCTCTCAGAGGCGTGGATGTGGTCAGCCTTCCCCTTCTTCTCCATCAAGACGGCCAGGGCCACGTCATCGCCCATGATCGAGAATTTTGGCACTTTTGTCCCGATGACCCCGCTGATGCACGAGCCTGTGTGCACGCCCACGCGCAACGTCGCGGGGGTGTTGACAACTGGCTTCGTGACCTCCCTCGATCCCCACACCATGGCCTTTGCGAATCCGATCATGTCAATGGTGTTTTCAGCACGGCCATGAGACTCTGCATCAATCTCGCAATTCCCGGTCACAACGCCCACTGTTGCCACGTAACAGTCTCCCACAGTCTCGACCTTGTACACGTTGAAGTCGTCGCAGAGCTGATCAAAAGTGACGAACAAGTCATTGAGAAAAATGAAGACCCTTTCAGGGTCTACTCGTCTGCAAAACCCCGTGAAGCCGACCAGGTCAGCGTACAAGATTGAGACGCCAAAATGCCTTTGGGACAGTGACCGAGTCTGCACGTGTGGCTGCTGCACCTCCTCCACGATACTGGATGGCAGAATATTCTCCAAGAACTCCCTTTGGGTCTGCTCGTTCTTGCTCTTCTCCTCGATGATCTGCTGCCAATAAAAAGCACTTAAGAGGCTTTGCAAGAACCTTTTCCTGTCCTGTGTTCCCCTTAAAAACGAGGCACACAGAAGCACTATGGAGTATACAGTGATCAGCGAGGCAAACATATAGAAGTTAAAGATGACGGTCCCAATCCCAGTCTTAATGTTCTGCTCCTGGAGTTCCTTGTATACTTGCTCGTCGCTAGCGATCCTCGGAATGCCTAGCCCCCAGTAGAGCCCTAACGCGAGCAAAAACCAAAACGCTTGACTGATTAAGGGTAAGCCTGAGAAGAAGAACACGAGACTACTCAACGTCGCGATCGTCACGAACATGGAGGGGACCCAGTAATTGGTAACATCATCTTTCCAGGACTCTATTCCGTATCCAGATGCGGAGATCATGGTAATCAGCAAACCAGTGTAGATGAGAAACGCACTCACAGTGGCCCAAAACTTTTCCTTCACAATCTCTGATCGGTGAACGACGAAATGCGACCCTACACCAACGACGAGCAGGGCTGCGAATACCCATATATAAGTAGGGGTAATATACAGGCGAGAATATGATAAAATCTCAATGTAAGACAGATCAGAAGCTTTCACCCCGGCCTGCGCAGAATCATACGATGCCTTACTCAACCTCTCAACTATATAGAAGAAGAAAAGAACAGAATAGAACAGAACAGAACAAAAAGTCAATTCATTTTTCAGTGGCAAGCAAGGATAATCCATTACTCACCGCACCAATCCTCGAGCCATGCCTCCTCATTTTGTGCACAAGTACTGAGCTGCAGCCGGGCATACAAGTAACCAAACAGCAGATTGGCCAGCAGAAGCAAAACGAAGAGGGCATAGCCAAAGAGAACTGCGAACTTGTCCTTTGTTGCTTGAGCGTTCCAGTAAGCCCGCTCGATATGCCAGCGCTTGAAAAAGAAACCAAACCACCTCGTGTGCTCCGAATAAACCAATTCACTTACTGGATCAACATCAATGTATCTCCCTGAACCACTCGTAGTCGTCATGCTATGGTCGCTTGGAAAGAAGAGGGGGTTGTCGTATTGCACCAATGGACTGGAAGGAACGTCGAGACTTTGATTCGATGAATCCACATGACCAGAACCACAACGAAGCAAGTACGTTTGCATCCAGCCCTTGCCCTTCACCTCCATCTTCTTCAGCTTCTCCCAGGGCTCGTCAGGGACGAGGCCAACCACATCCTGTGTGGTGTGTATGCAACCCGCCGGGCCAGTCTGAACCATCCTGGCCGAGGTGTTCATCGCATCCCCGAACAAGCAAAACCTGAAGGTCTTTGTTCCCACGATCCCGCTCATGCAGGGGCCCGTGTGGATCCCGATTCGCAACACAGGCTTCACGTCAGCCTCGGGAGCTTCCACGCACCTCGAACCCTTCATGATGGCCTTGGCGAAGCTAATCATCAAGTCTGTATTGAACACGGAGACGTCTCTCAACTCACCGTTGCACTCGTTTTCTGGCAGCGCTGCAGAATTCACGCTGACTCTCTCGTTGTGCATTTTCCCCGTGACAACACCGACGGCGGCCACATACTGGTCCCCCACAGTCTCCACCTTGTACACCTCGTGATCGTCGCACAGACCATCAAACACGAGAAACAGATCGTCAAGATAATTCAGCACGGACGACGGATGCACTTGCGAAGAGAACGTCGCAAAGCCCTCGAGCTCGGCAAACGCGATGCAGACTCCAGAGTGATGCTGCGACAGGTTTTCCAGCTGCTTTTGAGACTGGATGACAAAGTTTTCTTCCTCCAGCTGCTGGACAATGGTAGAGGGAAGCATGCGGTTCAGCAGGTCTTTCTGCAGCTTTGTGTTCTGTGTTTTGTATCGAATGATTTCTTCTTGTTGCTCGACCAAGATCACCCTCGCGAAAAACTGCTTCCTTCCTTTGATCTCTTGCACAAGAGATCCGCACAGCGTTAGCACAATCCACACAAGCGCATAGTATGAGTTCTCAAACAAAGAGAAGCGAAGCGCGAATGTCGTCGACATAACGCAGTCCGGATCTTGGCTACAGCCTGCAGAAGAACAGGACGAGGACGAAAGGAAAATGCAGAACAAGTCAACAAGAATCCAGGTGTATCCGTGACAGCATCAATCACGCGTACCTTGTTCCAGAGTCCGTGAAGCCGTGGGGTAAAGCCCAAAAAAGAGGGACATACTGAACAGGCAAAGCAGAACATATAGCCCGAAGCTTCCAACGACCAGAAAAATAGGGAAGATCACGATTATGTACCGCAGGAAAACGTAAGGGTAGGCCGCCACCTCTGGGAGAGGGGCTTCCGAAGAGATAAAGGTAACGAACAAAGCCGAAACCAGAGCCATAGCCACCACTAACGCCGATAATGTGGCCCAAGACTTCTCCGACACTTGCGTTGACCTGTGAATGAAGAAGTGCGCGAGCACACCCACGCCTAAAGTTCCAAGCAAGCAGTAAAGGGTAGTGAGCGTCCTTCCGATAAAAGACTTCTTTGCTTCTGGCTGCGACTCGAACTGTTCCCTAAGAGAGAGACGACATGTGTCAGTGCCTGCAGTGCCTAACCTAACTTAGAAGTGGGAACTTACTTGAACAAGAGATAAATCACAAGGCCGTTCAGAATCAAGATTGCGACGAATACGCCGGCGTAGCCCGCGTAGACGACTTTCTTGCTCAACCTCGCATGCCCATCGAGGTAAACACGTTCCATCCGCCACGTTTTGAACACAAGCCCTGGCCACCACGTATGCTTGTTGAAGGTTTTCTCCTCCTCCGGGTTCAACGCCTCCAGCGCCTCCGCGAAGGGTCTCCTCGCCCCTCCCTCTCCCTCCAGAGCCAAGCTCGCCTCCGGCCCGCTGCCCGATTCCGACCTCGACAGACCTCGTTCCCCCCCCGACTGCAGCGTCGCCCCTCGGAAGAGCTCCTCCCCGAGGTCGGCCACCTCCATCCCTGTCAACTCCTTCTCATGTCTCTCTCTCCCTCTCCCTCCCTCCTCCTGCTCACGACGACGTGGCGTTCGGTTCGTTCCCGCGCGACGGCGGTTACTCCTCTTTTGTTTTGCTCCAGCTGCTTCATAACGACCGAGCACGAGGGTGAACGAGGAGGGAGGGGAACGAACGAAGAGACAAGAGACCAAGAGACGAAGAGACCAAGAGACGAGGATTTATCAAGCGGCAGCGTTGGCTCTCGCTCTTTCGAAAGAGCCGTTTCTCTTACGCAACGGTTGCGGCGAGATGGTGGATGCAAGTCGAGAGACCAAGCTGCAGAAAGGGGACCGCATCAAGGTAAGCAGCAGACACAGGCTTGCCAAAGGAATGAGAGATTGTGATCTGGGAGGCCTTGTGCTGACTCTCTCTCTCTCTCTGTCTTCGTGTTTTTGTTTTCTGCAGGTGTTTCATCCCGTCTCCGGGAGGTGGAAGAAAGTTGTCGTGAAACAAGTTCGAGTGAGGCGATCCAGAATACAAGTCTGCAGCGACGAGGATGCCCCCAGCAGTTCTTCGTCGTCACCAGAGGATGCTCTGGAGTGGCTTGACTACAGCCAGGTTAGGTACAAGAGGACGAGAGAGTGCCGTGGTGCTTCTCGCAGGATCGAGGAGAAGAAGAAGAAGGCGACGGCGGGAGGCAAGCCGGAGCAAGCCGACAGGGTGAAGCAGCTGGTGGGTGGAAGGAGAGTGAGTTCAAAGAATCCAAAGGGAAAGGGGAGGGAAAGGGGGCCACGTGAAGTCGGTGAGCCGAATGACGTGGTGACGCGAACTCCGAGGACGCCTCCCCTGACAGGGAGAACAGAAAGCAGGAAGAGAGATTATTCACAGTCTCCATCGACGTGGTGGCTGCGAACGAAGAAAAGGACAAAGTCTTCGTCGTCGAAGAAGACAAGTAGCGGTGAAGGATCACCGCACAAGTGCGCTTCTCCATCAACCTTGGCTCCTCGGACACCTGAGCTGACACTCTCTGATGTCGGGCAGGCAGGCAAAGCGGAGAGGATTGCGCATCGATCCAGGAGAAGGCTCGACTTCGATCAGAGTGAATTCTCCGAGGAGCAGAATGGGCCAAAGGCAGAGAGCAAGCAAGGGAGAGTGGCGGAGTCGCTCGAAGATGAATTTGGCGTTCCGTGGGAGACGCAAGCGGTGCCAAACTTCACGCTCAAGCTCATGCTTGCGGAGCTCATTGATTTGAAGGGCCGGACAACCAATGTAGCGTGCATGAAGGAGAGTGAGAGTAAGCAGGTCGGTGTGCCTTTCCGACCCCTGCCCCACGTGATGTACAAGATGGATTACATCCACGCCGAGAATCCAGTCTCGCAAAGGACGAGCTGCTGCATACAACACGGGATCTTTCCGACGAGAGCTTGCGTCATGTCCGACAGCGAGCAGGACGACTACAGGAAGTATTTGCTGAGGCCGGCGGAGAGGGTTGCAGGGGTGAGGGCTTGTGGAGATGCACACTTTATTGAGATGAGGTCTTTCAGTGACGTGAAGGTCTACATGAAGCAGAATTCTTCCGTCATTCTGAATTACAGGTACAAGGACGACGTCATCCTTGAGCCGTGCAGGACGGACCGCTCGATCAGGAAGAGCGACGTTCAGATTGTGCTGAACTTGAAACGGAACTTGAACTGTTCGGTGGAATTGAACAGACTTGCATCTAGTCTCGATCAGAATCTGAAGTTGCCTTCGCTTGGGCTGAGACTTGATTTGTTCATCTCACCGGAGCTGAAGAGTAGGCTGACTACGCCAGACGTTTCCTCGCTCGTTGCCGTTATCGCCGGGGTGGAGAAGCATTTGACAGAACTCATTGTTCAATGGAACGCTGAGGTCTTCGTGAATTATTTGGACGCGTTGGAGGCAAGGGCTGGACAAGCAGACTGCGGAAACGCACCACCCAGTTCTGTAGCACTTGGCGAAAAGACCGACGCTGGCATCCGCTTCAAGGCTTTTCTCGAAAGGGTGGATGTCTTGGGCAGGCGCTTCTGCAACATCGACTCGCGGTCCATCCTGTCGAGGCTCAAGAATGACGTTTCCATCATCAAGCTTTTGCAGATGTTTTCCTTTCAAAGCACCTTGCTGTATTCGTCCATACTCGTGCTGATGCGTGTCGACACGGCGCTAGCGGGCAAGGACAGCAACTGCTTGCTGAAGCAAGTTCACATCTTGTCCAGGAACGACTGTCGAGACTCGTTTCGGTACGAGATGATCGCAAAGGAGACGATCTGCAAGTCAAGCGAGGGGCACGGGTACCTGAAGACCGAGTTCTTCTTTCCGAAGGATTTCATTCCAGACAACTACAAGGACGTCGTGCTTCCGTGCGATTACGACGATGCCCAGAAGCGTTATCCTGCAGGCGTTACGACGTACACCGGCCTCTTTTCGGAAGAGGAGCTCGAGAATGTGGAGAAGAGGGTCTTGGACATCGAAGCAAGCTTGGAAGGCCGGCTGCTGCCGGAGAGTTGCTACGACCGGAGCCAGAACCAGTCCTCAGTCAGGAGGACCAAGCTGTTCTTTGGCGCAAGATACCTTTGGACGAAAGAGCAGATCGCTGGTTTTGAGTCGAGCAGGGCGGGGGGAATCAGGCTGAACGTCCCGCGGGTGCCCAAGTGGGTGAGGGACTGCGTCGAGGAGCCGCTGGTCCAAAGCGATATCCTGCCCAAGGACTTCATCAACAGCTCTGCAATCAACATCTATCACGATGGAAGCGAGGGCATCCAGAGCCACTACGACGACGATTCGCGCTTCGCGAGGCCTATTGTGTCCCTGAGAACGTTCTCGGACTCGAGGCTGTCGTTCGGGACAAAGTTTTTCGGTTACGTCAACGGAAGCTTTTTCGTGCCGATGCCGAGAGGGTGCATCACGGTGATGGAAGAGAAGGGCTACGCTGCCAACGGGATCAAGCACTCGGTCAGAGCGGTGGACATGACGGGGAAGAGCGTTGCGATCATCCTGAGGCACGTCCACCACAGTTGCATGGTGGAGGCGAAGAAGATCTTCCTGGAGGAGAGCAGAGCTTGGTTCGAGGACCTGAGCCTGGAGCATAGGGAACGAGTGGTCCTGGACGAGGACACCAAGAAAGCCAGGGCTCAATGCGGCCACGTGGTCAACAACATCCTGAGGCAAGTGCAGCAGCAGCTGAAGGAGGAGAGGAAGGAGGAGGCCAAGCAGGAAAAGAGGGTGATCGTCGAATGCAAGAAGGTCGTGAGCGACCTGCTGAGCCAAGTTCAGAACAATTTGCGGGCGGAGAGGAAGCTCGCGGCGGTCCGGGAGGCGGAGGAGAGGAAGGTCAGGGCCGAGTGCGCCCAAGCCGTGAAAGTGATCTTGCAGGGAGTTCGGCAGCACTTCCAAGTCGAGAGGCAGATGAACACGATCGTCCGCGGCCTGGTCACGGCGGCGGTGAAGCACGTCAAGGAGGAGCAAAAGGTTCGAAAAATCGTGGAGGCAATCACAAAGTCCGTCTCCAGCGGCAAGGCGTACAAGTTCTTCGCCCCGAGGAAGCCCAGTGCGTCGAAGAAGACCTCCCAGTAACGGTTTCTTTTTTGGTTTGGTTAGATTACAAATTACTATATTGTTTCGTCGTCGTTTGTCAACCCATCACTCGGCCCTGGCCTGCAGAACCACGTCGATGGTGACCATCTTGCCCTTCCTCCTCACGGCAACTTGCGCCGAGGTTCCTACGTCGCACAGCTCCAAGACACTGATGATGTCCTCGGCACTGCTCACGTCCTTGCCGTTGACTTTGACGATCTCGTCTCCGAGGGTCACTTCGCCCCAGGAGCTCCTGCTGGTGCCCAAGAGCCCCGCCCGGTCGGCCCCGGATCCAGGAACAACGGAGAGAACCAAGACGCCCGCCAGACCAAGCTGCCTGGCTTGCTGGTCCGCGGCGCAGTTCACCCCAAGGGACGGCTTGATGACCTTCCCGTGCCTGATGATCTGGTTCACGACCCGCCTCACCGTGTCTGCGGGGACGGCAAAGCCGACGCCTGAGCTGGCTCCCGACGGGGAGAGGATCATTGTGTTCACCCCGATAAGCTTGCCCTGGCTATCAAGAAGGGGCCCACCGCTGTTACCAGGGTTGATCGCCGCGTCAGTCTGGACCACGCCCCTAATGGGGCGGCCCGTGATCCCCTTGATGTCCCTCCCCACCCCACTCACAATGCCGGTGGTGAGGGTCTGGTCCAGACCGAAGGGGTTTCCTATCGCGTAAACCTTTTGGCCCACCCGCAAGCTGTGGGACGAGCCGATGGACAGGGGCACCAGAGTTTTTCCCTTGGTCACCGTGTCGATCCGAAGCACCGCGAGGTCCTTGTCGGGCTCCGCCCCAACCAGCTTGGCTTCGAAGGACGTGTTGTCAGCCAAATTCACTTTCGCCTTCTGCGCGTTCCGAACGACGTGGTAGTTGGTGACTATGTGCCCAGCCTGGTCCCACACGAAGCCCGACCCCGTGCCGAGGGGTATCTCGCTTATGTCGAGGGAGAACTGCTGCTGCACGAGCGAGCTCGTAGTTATGTGGACAACAGAGGGAGCGCTCCTGTCGAACACCTCTATGGTCCTCTGCTCCTCCTGCAGCAGGCCGCTGTGGCTGGGGCTCTGGGGACGCACCTCCCGCCCCCCCCTCGACACAAGGGCCTCCAGATCGCTCCTCAGGTGGGGCGAGAGGGAGTGCTCCGCGGACGAAAGCCGGTCCACTAGCTCCCGCTTCTCGTAACAGTCCCTGTAGTCGATCCCCGCCGAGTCCAGGAAGTGCTTGAGCTGGGCGACAGTGAGACTCTCGTACCCCTCCGCGGCGGTCGCAAGAGGTCGAAGGCCAAGCCGATCGAGCTTTCGCCGCCCCTCCTCCCCCGTGCGAACCCGCTCCAGCCCCGAGGGACTTGACCTCGCACTTTGTGGCACGTGCCCCTGGCTCACGAGAGAGTGCCACCTGTGCCGCGACACCGGAGTGAGCGCGGGCACCTGTCCCCGAGTGAGCGCGGAACTCCGGTGCAGGAAGCACGCCCCCCTCGTCGATGCACGCCGCAGCAGGAACGGAAGCATCAGTCCTCGTTGCCTTCCGAGCTCGGCCTCTCCTCCTCCTCCCCGATCCTTTATGCTTGCTTTTGCTTTCAGAAAAGGGGGAGGCGAAGGGGGATCGAGGAGGGGGAGGGGTTGATGTTGATGTTGATGATGGGACGGGAGGCATCGCATGATCTTTTGGCTCTCGTCGTCGACAGATGTTTTGCGGATGCTTTCGATTACAATGAGTTGTATTTTTAGGAGCTCACCCTGCTGAGGAAGTCGAAGTAGTCAGGGAAGGTTTTTCTGGTGCAGCCGGGGTCCTTGATAGTGATGGGGACGTCGCCGCAAGCCGCGAGGGAGAATGCCATGGCCATCCTGTGGTCGTCGTAGGTGTCGATGGAAGCGGGGGTGAGTTTGTTGTCCTTTGGGGGGACGATGTGGCAATAGTCCCTGCCCTCCTCCACCTCGGCCCCGAGTTTCCGCAGCTCGGTGCAGATGGCCACCATCCTCTCCGTCTCCTTGAGGCGCCAGTTGTACACGTTCCTGATGGTCGTGGGGCCCTCGGCGAAGAGGGCCACGACGGCGAGAGTCATCGCGGCATCGGGAATGTCGTTGCAATCCACGTCGATGCCCTTGAGCTTGCCTCCGGAAGCGGTGGGCCCGGTGATGGTGATCTTGTTCGGGTGCCACTCGACCTTGCTCCCCATCATCTCCATGACGCTGGCGAACCTCACGTCCCCTTGCAGGCTCTCGCTGCCGCACCCCTCGACCGTCACCGTGCCCCCGGTGATCGTGGCCCCGGCCAAAAAGTACGAGGCCGAGGAGGCGTCGCCCTCCACGTAAGCCGTTCCGGGCGACTTGTACGTCTGGTTTCCGGGCACGAGGATGTCCTCGAAGGTCTCGTCGTACTCCAGGTTGATGCTGAACCTCTCCTGCAACTTGGCAGTCATCTTCACGTAAGGCAGGCTGACCAGCTCATCCTTGATCTTGATGCGCACGCCCTCTTCCTGCTTGCAGAGAGGGGAGGCCATGAGCAGAGCGGTGAGGAACTGGGAGCTTGCGCTCCCGCTGATCTCGACCACGCCGCTCGGCATGCCCTCCGCCACGATCTCCACGGGGGGGCAACCCGTGCCCAGGGTGCACTCCGCCTTGACGCCGAGCTGCACCAGGCCGTCCACGAGGTCCTGAATGGGCCTCTCCCTCATCCTTGGGTTGCCGTCCATCACGAACTTTCCTCTCCCCGCGGCCGCAACCGCGGCAGTCAGGGGCCGCATCGCCGTCCCGGCATTCCCCAGGTAAAGCTCCTGCCCCTCCGAGTCGAAGGTCCCTCCGCAGCCTTCCACCACCACCGTGTCGGACTCGCCGTCGTCCTCTATCTTCACGTTGAGCTTGCTCAAGGCGGCGAGCATGTACTCGATGTCGTCGCTCCTCAGAAGGTTCTCCACCTTGGTCGTCCCCTCCGCCAACGCGGCGGTCAGCAAGATCCTGTTCGACAGGGACTTGGATCCCGGGAGCTTGACAGTCCCCTCAATGACTCGGATGGGTTCGAGTACGAGTTCCTCCTCGGCAACGTTGCTCCCCGCGGCGACCTTCACCGCCCCTCCTCGTTCCCTCCCCCAGGTCCTCTGCCCTCTGCTCTCGCGCAAGGCCACGGCCCCCTGCAACCCAAACCTCTCCCTCCTCCTCGTCGTCCTCCTCCTCGTCGTGGTCGCGGTGGTCGCGGTGGTCGCGGTGGTCGCGGTCGCGGTCACGGGCATCCTCCTCACGCCCTTCATCCTCGTCCTCATCCTGCTCGATCGATCCCTTCTCCGTTCCCTTATCCACTTTGGCGCCTCTTTTGAGGAGAGCGTCGATCGATCGATCAAGGAGAGCAGAGGGCGATCGATCGATCGCGCGCGGCGATGGAGGCGACGGGCTAGAGGGGACACGATCACGATCGAGGAGGGGGAACCAGGACGGAGACACCACCAACGACCCACACGACAACACAACTGAACTGAACTGAACAGAAGAGACAAAAACGAGACGAGACGATTGAATTCTGTTTGCGTTTGCGGTGGAGAGGGAAGGGGTTGGATACGGCGAGTGTTGGTGGAGGATGGGGCCGGTGGGTGGAGAGGGGAGGGAAGAGGCGCCGGGGCCGCGAGAGGAGGAGCGGGGGGGAGGGAGGCCTGGGGGGGTGGGGTCGGACGGGGAGAAGGGAAAGGGTGGTGGAGGGGAACTAGGGGGAGAAGGTGGGGTCGTCGTCGGGGGTAAGGTCAGGGAGGCCAAGGACGAGACCGACCTCGTTCTGGGGAACGGGGATGGGCTGGGGGATGGAGACGCGGCGGCAGTCGATGGGGACGACGAGAAGGACGGGATCACCGAGCAGAACAAGGCCAACGACCCGACGTCGACGCCGGAGGAGGGCGCCATAGCCCTCGTGGGAGGGGTGGGCTGCGACTTCGTGTCGCGGGTCTTGTCGACCTTCGCGCCCCAGGAAGCTGTGAGGGACATCCAGGAGAAGACCAAAGTCAGGGACACGAGGTGAGTGACCCGGAAGCACCATCCACTTTCGATTACGAAAAGCCAACTGACTGCTCGCACGCCTCGCTTCGCCTGCTCCTCGTTTCGCAGGTACAACTCCGTGTTTGGGCTGCTGCAGCAGATGGGCAAGAGCAGGGCGGAGGTGAACAAGAGCTTGCTTGGCTCGCTGACCCAAATACTGCTCAGGAGGATCCACATGATGAAAGCCAGCGAGGAGGACGCCATGCTGGACTTGCTCGAATCGAGCTTCATCTACATCAGAATTCCGGAGGTGAGGAGCATTCCCATCGCCGTGCTTGAGAGGCTGAAAGCGGTTCCCAACAACTTTTTGAAACAGCTGAGCGCAGACAAGGCCGTGTTCGACAACTTGCCCCAATCCGTGCAGAGGCAGGTGTGGGAGCTCGACAAAAGCCTCCTGCAGCAGCACGTCTCGCCCCTGATTTACCAGTACAGCTCCGAGAAGCACACGACGCTCTCCTGCTTGAACATGAACGAGGAGAACCCGAACAAGAAGTTCAGCAGCATGTCAGTTCCCTCGGTGCACAGGCAAACGTACAGGAGCGCCAGCGGGGCCCTCAAGAAAATCACCTCGATCATCGACAAGTCCAACAAGATCTACAAGTACATCGTGAACCTTTGCTTGACCTTGTACCGGGAGTCGGAGAAGAACTTCATGTCCAAGGAGGAGCTGGCGTACTGCAGCTTCAGGTCGCAGCTCCTCATGACGCTTCACGATGGGATGAACGAGATCCGGACGGCGGACCCGTGCCACCGGTTGGCTTGGGTTTTGGACGTGTCCGTGAAGGAGAGGAAGTGCGGGGAGAAGAGGGTGAACGAGCTCATGCAGATTTTCAGGCGGTACGACAAGCAGAACAGGAAGAAGCGGGCAGGAAGGGGCCAGGACCTGGATCCCCACGGAGGAGGAAGCACCAGCCAGCCGGACGAGAGCACCGTCCTGGGGGAGATGGGGATGATCCTCAGGGACCCCCCCGTGTACTTCTTCCTCGCGAGGGAGGTCTTCAAGAGGCTTCAGGCGGTGGTGACCGGGCACGGCATGCCAAAGCAAGACGATTCCCTGATCTTCCTGTCCAGGCTGCTCCAGATCGCCGCCGAGTGCCGGTCCATGCTGCGGGAGAAGTCGTTCAAGTTCTACAAGGTGGACAACGGCCTGGTTCGGGACTTTTACCCCCGGGTCTGCGCCTCCCTCATCGACAGGGCCCTGGCGATCAAGGGCAAGCAGGTGGACCCGAGGGCGGTGGACCCCAAGATGACGACCTGGCTCGTCACCAACGGGGTCGCCCAAGCAGTCTACCAGGCCTTTGCGCTCGACTGCCTCGGCAAGAAGCCCCCAGAACTCGCGGAGCAGTCCCTGATGACAGTCTTCATGGCCCTCTCCCAGCTCCCAAGCAAAGCCATGGTGGAGTGGAGCCCCTTCATGTACTCCCTGTGCGAGAAGCTGGTCTCCCTGGTGACGCAGAAGGCCATCAAGACGGACGCCAGCCTGTGGGAGCTCGCCGTGGACCAGATCCTCCTCAAGGCGGTCAACTACGAGGTGGAGGTTCACAGCAAGCTCCTGCAGCTGCTGGAGGCGGCCTTCTCGTCCGGCGAGCTCGGCGCCGACAAGGTCGTGAGGTACCTGGAGCAGGCCCTGGAGAACTCGGAGAAGAGCAGGAAGAGGTTCAGGAAGAAGCAGATGAAGCTGCTCCACGCCATGGAGGACTCTGGCAACGCTGGCAACAGCAGCGACGGGGTGAACGACGGGATTCACCCGTCCTACAAGAGACTGGCGAGCAAGCTTGGGGACGACGCCATCCCCGCACAGACAAAATTGTACGATTACCTAAACCAGCACCAGCAGAAGGTTTAGAAGACTTTCTTCTTTGGAAGTTTTCATAATATATCTATATGTTATCCTCGCGGTGCCGCGCAACAATGGCGATCACGGCAAGATGGGCTGGGGACCCCGGCCATGGGCATCCTCCCCCCGAAGAGACAGAGACGGTCCCCCCCTTCCCCTCCTTGTCCCAAGGGACCCTCCTCCCAAACCATCCCACCTTAGCCAATCGTCGCTTAGGTTTGTGTTTGTCGTAACGGCGGAAGGGGGAGGGCGGGGGTTTCGGTTTCGGAGGCGCGCGCGCTAGAGAGAGAGGAGGACGGGGGTTGGGGGTGGAGAGACGCGCGAGGGAGAGCGAGAGCGAGATGGAGCCCAACGGCGTCTTCGGGTTCGTGAAGAGGAGCATGAGCAAGAGCAAGAGCACGAGCGAGGGGGAGAGTGGCAGGATGGCGGACGAGAAGCTGATGAGCTTGGCGTCCTTCATGACGGTCCCGTCGAGGCACCTCATGCTGGAGATGCTGCCGAAGATCGAGTGCGCGTTCATCAACAAGAGGAGCGGCGCGAAGCACGGCCGGGCCTTCCTCGACATGCTGAACGAGATGTCCGGGGTGAGCTGCGAGGTGCACGACCTGGCGACGGAGGACCCGGAGGACCTCCTCGGGGGCTACCTGAGCCAGTGGGCGCAAAAGCCGATGTCGTCCTCGATTTTCCAGTCGCGGACGTCCGCGTCCGCGACCGAGAGCGGGGGCACCTTCGAGGACAACATCCGAAAGCTTCCCGTGATCATGGCGTGCGGGGGGGACGGCACCTTCAGCTGGATCGCCTCGACCGCGCTGAAGCAGGCCCACGAAGTGATGACCACGCCGTCGGACCGGGGCGAGGACCTGCCCCTGACCGTCCCGTACGCGATCATTCCCTTCCCTCTGGGCACCGGGAACGACATGTCCGGGGTCCTCGGTTGGGGAAGGTCGATGGACCCGAGCCCCACGGCGCTCACGAAGCTCATAGACAGCGTGGAGTGCGCGTCAATCGGGCCCAAGTGCGACGTCTGGGGCGTGAGGTTCAAGAAATTCGAGTCCATGTCGAGGTTCAACACCATGTGCAACTACTTTAGCATCGGGGCGGATGCGAAGACGTCCAGACTCTTCGAGAATCACAGGACCTCCAGGCCGGGGCTGTACAGGAGCCAGAGCTTCAACAAGGTCTCCTACGCCGCTTTCGGGGGCTTCCTCGCGCTCAAGGGGTCCTCGAGCGTAGGAAAGCGGATCAAGCGTCTCGTTGTGGACGGCGAGGAGGTCAGGATTCCCCCAAAGGCCAAGGCGCTCATCGTGCTGAACATCCCGAGCTACGCCGACGGGACCAAGCCTTGGCAGGTCGATAGAAACCACCCGACCTTCAAGGAGGCAGCGATAGACGACGGGATGGTGGAAGTGTTCTGCCTCAAGTCGATCCTGAGCATAGCATTTCTCAAGACCTTCAGGGGCATCTTCTCCGGTGGCGTGAAGCGGCTGGCGCAGGGCAAATCCGTGTCGATCGAGATGCGCACCCACGAGGAGTACGCCAGCAGTAAAGGGAGTGGCACGCCGAGGAGCAACATGTACGCCCAAGTGGACGGCGAGTCCTTTGAATTCGACTGCGATGGCGAGGTGATCGATCTTTATAGGAAGGGTTCCGTCCCCGTTCTCTTTGGTCCGCACAGGGGGAAGGCCATGCAGGGTCCTCCCGCGAAGCTCAAGTCGGGAAGCTTCAACGCCCGCTGGCCCAAGTCCCCCTCGGAGTCCGATCTAGTCTCCCCCACGTCTCCGAATACAAAATAAGATGGTCGAGTTGTTGTTAGTGTGTGTGTGTGTGTGAATATATGAACCTGTTTTTTTGTCGTCTTGTCTTGTCTTGTCGTCGTCGCGTTACAACTCCGGCACACAAAGCTCTTAATTATTGTCCACACACGCTCAGGTGCAAGGGCAGACCCTGTTGAAGGCCTCGGTGACTTCCGTGTCGCAGTCAAAGTTCTGAATCTTCTTTTCCTGGTAGCAGATCCCATCAAAGAGCTGTCCCGCGTTCGCTATGCTCTGGACGACCGGGCCACCAGAGTTCGCGGCCGGGCCCGACCGACCAATCTTGCAGTACTTGCACTTGAACTGGAGGTGCTCCGTCACAATCTCGCATAAGTTGATGGCCTCAAAGTACTGCGGCGCACAGCGCATCCCGCTGGACTCGCAAGTGGCCTTGCAGGACTGTCCCCTCAACCCCAGGGTCACCTTGACCTCCCTAGGAAGCTGAACGACGGTCTGCTGAGGCATAGGGTACTGCCCGTAACAATAGTGGAACAAGTCCTTGTACATGTTCTCGAATATCGTGGACATGGGCGTAGTCCTGCACTGACCCGTGCAGTAGTCCCACTTGGTGTCGAACCTCCCCGTCTCCGGGTGGCGGACCACCTTGAACGTCTCCGGGTTCTTCATGTAACCCTCTGTCTTGTCGCTCCCCATGCAGCAACTCACGCAGTGCTCGTACCTGTCGCAACACTCGTTCGCCTTGCACCTCGAGCAATCACCCGCTTGGCCACCGAAAGCGTCGCAGCACCCGGTCTCGTAGTTCATCTTCTCCCTGGAACAGAGCACCCCGTTGCTGTCGGTCACGTTGTCCCTCGTCTCGACCGTGTTATCGCACTCGGTGAACCACACCGTCTTGGCGGTGATGGGCCTAAGCCCCGAGACGAGGCACGACAACGACGAGGCCACCAGAAGGAGGACGAGAAGGAGTCCAAGCCCTCTCCCCATCCCTCCTCTTTCCTTCCGCTTCGCCATGACCACCGACCGACTTCTTTAGGGTTCGAGAGGAGAAATCCATCCTGCTGCAGGAGACCGAGGATGGATTAGGAGGGAGAGCAGATGATGAGGAGGAGGAGGAGGAGGAGGATGTTGTTCTTCCCTGTCTGTCTGTGCTCGTGAAAGGCCAAGGAGAGTGCTTTCCTCCTCCTCTTCTTCTTCTCCTTCTTCTTCTTCTTCTCCTGAGCTTTGTTATCTTCATTGATTCATCAGGAGGAGGAGGAGGACGACGTGCGTGATGGTATGAAGTGCATGCAGATCAAGAATCAAGATACTACCCTATCCTATCCTATCATAACGATTCTTAGATAAAGCTATGTGTCACTGCTGGTCCGCCACGACTGCGGAAGCCCTGGACATCGCAACGATCTGGTCCTTGACGCCCTTCCTGTCTTTCGCGGGCTCGGGGTAAGGGAGGCGAACCTTGAACCTCTGACCCTTCTTCGAGGCCTCCACGTTCATGCCAAGAGAGTCCACGCTCACCATCTTGGCCGAGTCCACGCTCATGCCGGTATAGAACTTCACGTACTGTGCGCGCGACGAGAGAGGGAGAGAATAGGAGGAGCGGTCAGCCTCGTTGCTTCAGGGCATTCTCTGCTGCAATCAAACTCACCAGTGGAATCTGCTCGTTGTGGTCGTCGTTCATGTGGCCGCAGATGGCCTCGCTGTACTGCACAATGTCGTCGACCTCCGCGTTCATGAACTCCTCGGCCTTGATGCTTCCGGCCCTGGCGAAGCCCCCCACCAAGCGAACCCCCACGAGCTCCGTCGCCTCGTACATGGCAAAATCCCCAAAGTCCACCCAAAACGCGTTGGGGTGCTTGGCCTTGTAATGCCTCTTGAGGTCCGTCTTCTTCTCCTCGTCCGTCACCTTGTACGCCGTTCCCGTGATGGTCACCCTCGCGTCGCTCGCACCGCGAAACCCAGGAGCAGTCACCGTGAGGCTGAAGCGAGGGTCCGCGTCGATGTCGTGGGTGTGGGAGGAGAGCGTGCTGAACGCGAATATGGGGAGACCCGTGTCCTCCCTCGCGGCGTACCCCACGATGGACCCGTTGGGAAACCCTCTGCTCTTCCCCCTGGCCGACATGGTCGATATGACCCCGAAGGTTCCAATATCCAATAGAGTCCTCCCCTCCTGAGCGAAGGTCAACCTCTCCGCCTTGCTCTGGTGCTTCTCGAAGGACGCCTCCTCCTCTTTCCGCACCTGGGCGTCCTCCACTTCCACCTCCTCCCCGGCCTCCTCCGACTTGGCCCTCGCTCTACACGCCATCCCCCGTGACACCGTCGCGATGGTATTGGTATTGGTATTGGTATTGGTATTGCAGGTACTGTTGGTGTTCCTCCTGACCAGCAAGCACGCGTGGTAAGCCGCGCCCCCCGTGGTTCGCAGGGTCACCACCTTCCGCCCACAACTCCTCAGCATCATACACCTCCTCGTCGTCCTCCTCGTCGTCGTCGTCGCGAGGTGGTCGGAGGGGAGGTGGACAAAAACGTGGTCGATCGCGCGCGCTGGGAAGGCAGGGGAACGAACGAACGAACGAACGAACGAACGAACGGGAGCGCAACCTCTGACCTCACGACACCACGAGGGCGGAGAGGGAGAGGGGAGGGGAGGGGGCTTGGCTTGGCTTGGCTTGGCTCGGGGGGGTACAAGACAAGGGAGGTGGAGGTGGTTGTCCGTTCAGGAGAGACGCGAGGGATGGAGGGATTGATTGGTTGATTGATTGGTTGGTTGGTTGAGGAGAGGAAGGAAGATGGAGGGGAAGGAGGGGCTGCCTGTGGCGGACACGACGGTGGTGGCGCACCTGGAGTACGAGGCGGCGAGGATAGCGACGAACGAGCCGGAGCAAGCGTTCTCGGCCAAGATGAGGCTCGCGTGGGCCTTGGCGCACTCGGAACGGGGGAGGGTGGACTACGAGAGGGCAACGAGGATGATAGAGGACATGATGGAGGTCACGTCTGACGTCAAGAGGGAGGACCGGGAGGTCATGAACGAGCTCCTGTACCTCAAGGCGGTGGCGAACTTGAACACGGACGACCTCATCACGGCGCACTACACCGTCACGAAGCTGCTGGAGCGGTCGCCGAGGTCCAACCAAGGCAACGCGCTCAAGGGGAGGATCAACAATGAGATACTCAAGAAGGGTCTCGCGGGGATCGGGATACTGGCGGGCGTCGTCACAGTGGGCGTCACCCTCGCCATGAGGCTCGCGAAGAGGTGAGGTGGACGCTCCCATCCGGCAGAGGACTTGGGGTGCGTTTTTTTTTTATGGGTGAGGGAGGCTGGGGTGGGTGTGGGGCGGGGCGTGCAAGGCATGCGAGGGATTTTCAAGGGGTTCTAATCTTTTTGTTGCTGTTGGGTAATACATTAAATACTTTTACTCGAGATGATCCGTCCTGTGCACATTCCCACATCACTCTCCGGTTCTCTGGACCCGGCCCTCGTCGTATCCCGCGGCCCTGCCGAACCTGCCCTCCACGGCAGCGGCAGGCTCCTTGATCTCCGCACCGGACTGAGGGGTCTCAATCCCGGTGTATGACCTGACCTTCGTCATGTAGTCGGCCGCGCTGTGCACCTCAGCCACCTCTCGGTTCCCGACTGAGAATCACGCAGGAACACACAAACACACACACACGCGATGTCAATGTCAGTCAGTCAGTCTGGTTATGAGCAGCACAAGCACAAGAAAAGAGCACTCACCTAGAGACAGCTGCAAATTTTGCGTGGGTTCGATGACATTGATCTCGATGTCTTGCCCCACCCCTGTGCCGGACGTTCTTTGGTCTTGCCTGTAGCCCCCCTTGATGAGGGAGAACGAGGGCCCCCCACCCTCCTCCCCCTCTTCCGAGCCCCCGTCCGCCGGGTCCGCTTGCTGCAGGAGGGAATCAAACCCAATGGTGTACGTTCCCGTCCAAGAGCGGCCGGGAACGAACGCGAGCTCGGCCTCGAAGGGCGTGATGACCGGAGAGTAAAATTCTCTGCTGTCCAGCAAAGCCAGCTGGGGGCAAGAGATGAGCACGAACACTTCCACTTCCGGAAAGTTTGCCAGCTTCTCCGGTGTTATCCTTCCCATGACGAAGGTGTACGACTTCTTGCCGGCGCGCGCTATGATCCCCCGGAGGGCTTTGAGGGCATCCAGGTAGCCCGCGATCGAGAGGGTCCCAACCACAATCCCCACGATGCTGGCGTCCTTGGCCTTCTCCACCAGAAAGTACCGCCTCTTCAACGTCCGCGTCGCCGTGCTCACGCTGCCGTACTCCTTCCAAGACCTTCCCACCGGGTCGTACCTGAACCAGTCCACGGTGTTGTGCACCAGCATGAAGTTCGAGAGAGACAAGCTGTCCTCGTCCTCCCCGATCCAAACGTACTTCACGCTCCCTTGGGGGGCCTCTCCCACCTCGTTCGCCACGGCGTCGCTCGGGACGGACCACTCCAGTCCCCCCAGTCTGTGTACATTGCCCCCAGCAGGTCCAGGCCCTCCACTCGCCGCTGCTCCCCCCCCTTGCTCCTTCAGGCAGACCCTCGGAACCACAAAGGTGGTGTGCTTGAGGTTGCCGCCGTCCCCCTCTAACGCGGCCTCGAGCCTTCTCGCGACCTCGCCCATCTTGTGCTCGTACTTGAGTTCGTAGGCCAGGACCACCGTCATCCTCGACGGTGAAACCTCCTCGACGGTGAAAGCGCTTCCCAGCTTGTCCACCAGGTCCTCGACCTCCAACGCCTCGCACTTGTCCAGCACAAACCTCACGGGCAGTTTGGCCACCTCGGGGATGTACGTCGCGCCGTAGTGCACCACGCAGTCGGCCGTCAGGTGATCCGCCGTGAGCTCGTCCACATGGCAACTCCCGTCGATGGTATCCGCCATGATAAACACGGTGAACTCCTCCTCCTGGCCTCCATCTCGTTTGGTGTTTTGTTCTTCACGTCGTTGTTTCGTGATGGCGTGCGCTATTTTCGGCGCCTCTTGCAAGAGGTGGTCGGGCACCTGCAAGGCCACCCTCCGTTTCCCATTCCTTCTCACCCATGCCACCGTCTCCTCCACCTCGAACGCCTCCATCCCGTCACCGCGGCGCACTCCTCGACTGAGGCACGAGGGACGAGGCTCCAACATACCTGCAGACTCAAGGAGGCAGAGGGACGAGGGGAACGAGAGACGAGGACGAGGACGAGGACGAGGACGAGGATCGATCGGTTTGGGTGATGGCGGGAGATCGGGATCAGCCAGGTGCTGTGTCGTTTCACAGGCGTGAGCTGCCGCGGGACACGTGCGTGAGCTTTGCCTCACCGAGGGGGAAAAAGATCTTCACCAGAGCTCTGCTCAAGGGAACGATGAGGAACTACTTTGCCCTCGCAGAGCAATTCCACACGCAGCAGGAGCCCGCGTATTGCGGACTGGCGACGCTCGTAATGGTCCTGAACGCCATGGCGATAGACCCGGGAAGGGTGTGGAAGGGGGTCTGGCGCTGGTTCAGCGAGGAGCTCCTCGACTGCTGCAAGGACATCGAACTCGTGAAGCGGGAGGGAATCGACTTGGACGAGTTCGCGAGGCTGGCAAGGTGTAACGGTGCGATGTGCACGATCACGACGGGCGCAGAGGTGAGCTTGGACGAGTTCAGAGAGGTGGTCCTGGGGAACATGAGGGAGAAGGGCGCTGAGCCTTGCGACAGCGAGCCGTGCTGCTCATTCTTGTGCGTCAACTACGACAGGGGTGTGCTTGGCCAGACGGGAACGGGGCACTTCAGCCCTGTTGCAGGCTACAATGAGGAGGAAGACCTCTTGCTCGTCCTGGACGTCGCTCGCTTCAAGTATCCGCCTCATTGGGTGAAGCTTTCTTTGCTCCATGATGCGATGAAGGGGGAGAGGGGCTTTGCTTTGCTTTCGCCCGGAACCGGAGAGCAGGGCGAGCCCGTTCTCGGTTGCCAAGGGGGATGCGCTTTGCGAGGTTTCGACCGGCAGGGCAGACCTTCCTGCTCTCGGTGCGGCGGGTAGTAGTAGTAGGGAAACCACTCGCGCAACAACAGCCTAGGAACGGGTAGTGAAGTGAATCCATCAATCTATCTTATCTTTACAATCAATCAAGTACGTTGCGATCAAGAGAGAAAGCCGTGCACGATCGTTGAGTTGAAAAAGTCCCAGTCGATCTCCATGTGGTTGCCCTCGATGACGTCTAGCAGCAGCTTGCCTTGCTCATCGAGTTCCCTCAGGCCAATCCAGTCCTCCCGGTAAAACGCCTGCTCCTTGAGCGGGGTGACCTTTTTCGTCGTGGCGTTGTAGACGCCGAACAGCGAGGACTCCTTGGGCACAACGGTCGTGTCGCCCTTCCACATGTAGAGCAGGAGAAGATCCAGGCTCGCGAGGTTTTCCTTGTACTGAGGATTCCGGTGAACTTCGTTGTTGATGCCTGGAAGAAAGATGTTCTTCTTCAGGTATGTCTCCATTTTCAAAGGGTCTTTGAAGTACTGGGCCTGCACGACCCTCTGACGAAGGAAATCGGAATACGCTCCCCAACCGAGCATCGCCTCGAACGAGCGGCAGAAGAGGTCCGACACGTCCTTCCCGCAGCCTGGCCAGTCCATTACGCCCTGGTGCTGCCCACCAAACGTGATCAGTTTGCTGCACTTGGGCATACTCGGCTCCAAAGTTGGACAAACCTCCACGACTGCCCTGAGGAACTGACCACCCTGCGAGAACCCGATGGCGTTGTAACCCTTGCTCAGCCTCGCGTCGCTTGCAATGATTTCACACACCTTGGCCACCTGGTCGTTCACATTGCCGAAGAAGCCAGCATCCCTGTCCTCGTCCTCCTTCTCTGCCAGCTGCACCGAGTACACGTCAACCCCAAGCTCTGTCTCGATCAGGTGCTTCACCCTGCCCATACTGTGCTCGTTGCAGCACGAATCCCCCATCCCGTGCCAGATCACGACAGGCAACGGCCCACTAGGTGATGACGTCCTCGTCCTCGTCCTCGTCCTCGTCCTCGTTGTTGTTGTTGTTGCTGCTGCTGATCCCCTTGGCTCGTCCTGCCGAGCCCCTTGCTTCACACACGAGACGAACCCCCCCTGTCCCACGAGCAGTCCCAGCAGGAAACCCAGCAAGGCCACCCTCCTCCTCCTCATCATCATCATCATCCTCGTCCTCGTCCTCGTCCTCGTCCTCTTCAGCGCAATCCCTCGCCTCGTCCCGTCCCTCGGTCGTCCAACGCAACGCAGCGCGTCCGGCCAGAGCGCACGAGCCGTGTCGCGCGGAGGCCTACGTCCTCGTGGTGGTCCTCGTCGTGGTTGTGGTTGTGGTGGTCGGTGTCGTTCGCCTCGTTCTGCTCTGGTGACAGCCCCAGGTGCTGGAGAGGCGAGGCGGAGGACGAGGACACGTGAGGCGAGCGAGGACGAGGTGAGTGACGCACTTCGTGGTCGTGGAAGGAGGGGAGAGGAGGGGACGACGACCTAGACATAGACATAGACGAACGAACAAACTCGAGGGCTTTCCATACAAACCAACACCCTAGGAAATGGAACAACGTGGAGAGAGGGAGAGAGGGAAAACTGACGGAATCGTGCTGCTTGGCTACGCGATGAGGGACCAGATGGCGACCAGGATGGCGAGGAGGACGAGCGCGGTCCTCGGCGGGACCAGTGGAAGGGTCGAGGGGGGGATGAGGACCACCGGGAGGGCACGGAGGAGGGGGAAGGCTAAGGGAGGAGCAGCCTTGAGGAGGGATGCGGGACCCGTGGACGAGCGGCCGTCTTACGAGGAACTCGACACGAACCCCATCAATGCTCTCTTCTTCCGTCTGTTCATGGAGAAGCTCGAGGAGAGGGTGGGGTTCTCGTCCGCTTTGCCGGGGTACGACGGCCTGATCGAGGTGGTGAGGACACTGAACGTGGGGTCCAAGAGCAGTGAGGAGATACGCGCCCTCTCCAAGCTTGTTCTCCTGTCCCTCTTTCCCCCCTGGCTTCCCCCGGCTTTCAGGGTGATGTTTGCCAAGCCCTTCCCGGAGCTCAGCTATCTGATGAACGCGTGGGTGACTTCCCTTTGCTGCGAGTGGCTCATGGGACCCACCACGCTGAACGAGGTGGAGCTGGAGGAGGGGGGCAGGAAGGTTCCTGGGGTGTTGGTGGAGAGGTGCCGGTACCTCGAGGAGGTGGGCTGCGCGTCCGCTTGCATGAACAGCTGCAAGTTCCCCACGCAGGAGTTCTTCAAGCAAGACATGGGCCTGGACGTCACCTTGGAGCCCAACTATGATGACTTTTCTTGCCAGTTCGTGTTTGGGAAGGAGGCCCCGCCCCTGGAGGAGGACGAGGCCTGCGCCACGCTCTGTTTCAAGCAGTGCACCTTCCCGAAAGCCGGGAAGCTCAGGGAAGGGCTGTGCCCGAGCCAGTACAGGGACGAGAACTAGAGGCTTTGCACGGCTCTGTGTATGTATTGTATACCTGTATACCTGTATTATTTTCAAAACAAAAGGTTTTTGCCTTAGGCATGACTCCGGCAGTTCTTGGCGTGCCAGTTGCAATACAGTTTCAGCGCCTTCTCGGTGTTGGCTGCAAACTCGATGTTCCCCTTGCAGAAGATGTTGTAGGACTCCACACCGAACTGGCCGATGCCATAGATCTTGTTCTCTTTCTCCAGGCCCACGTCAAACTTTGGCGCCGTGAGAAAGCGATTGGTGAGTGAAACCAGAGCCTTGTACCGATTGTCGAAGAGTCCCAGTGGGTGCATGACTCCGCGAGCCAGGTCTGGGTCTTGCTCCGAGAAATCGGATGGCGTTGGGAACACACGGAAAAACTCGGCAATAGCACTATGCTTGGTCTCCCAGGAAGAAACTCGGCTCATCAGGATGCAGCAGGCGAGGAGTCGCCAAGCATCGTGCGCGTAAAATTCCTGCAGCAGGGCGTGGGGAGACGGTGGGGGCGGAGAGGCCAGCCTGCTCTCCACGTAGGTTTGCCAGCAGACCGCCTCTTGCCGGTCCTTTTGGGGGGTGAGGCAGACCAAAACGCAGGAAAGGGTCAGAGAAGAGTGCAGCGCAGCACGAGACAAGAAGTCAGCACCCACCTTCTCGCACGCAACGACGTGGGGACCCCAGTATTTGATCGCTGCTTCCCTGTGCAGGCCGTCCTCGCCGTCCAGGGACTCGATCTTGGACATCGCCAAAACTTTTCTGCTCTCCCTCAACCACTCCTTCATCACTTCCTCCTCCCTCGCCCTCTTCGCCTCCGCCTCGTGCTTCGCGGCCCGGGAGGTGTTGCCGCTTGTCGAAGGCCCCTTGCTCCTCCTCCTTCTCTTCCCCTCCCCTCCTGCCTCGTCCTCGGCGGTGTACTCCACCTCCCCTCCCTTCAACCTCGCGGACCTCCTCCTGCCCCCCCCTCCCTCGCTCCTCTCTCTCTTCTTCCTCTTGCTCGGCGCCGCGGTCCTCGGGATCCCGAAGACGTTCTCCAGCTCCTTGATCGCCCCCAGTCCGACCCCTAGGCGCTCCATGTATTCCCTGTTCCTCTGGCAGTGCGCCAGCCTTTGCCTCTCATACTCGCTCAGCTCCCCCTTGGCCCTCATCCTCCTCCTCCTCCGGAGTGAGGTACGGTGTATATCGAGGTACGAGAGATATCGAGCGCGCGAGGTGGTTCTGTTCTGTTCTGTTCTGTTCTGTTCTGTTCTGTTCTATCCCACACGGAATACAATCATGCTTTGCTTTGGTCCCCGCCGTGCTCTCGTGTTCTCCAGTTCTCCAGTTCCCCTTTCCCGCCCGTTTCGTTTGTTTCTTCCCGGGTGGGGTTCCCCTTTCCCGCCAGTCCGTTTCCGTGGAGGAGTGTACACTACATTACACTCAGTATGAATCCCAGAGGAGGAGGGACCTCCACACGTCCTCGTCGTCTTCGTCTCCTCCTGGGGGTGGGGTGGGGTGGGGTGTTGTGGGGTGTTGTCTCGTTGTCTTGTTGTTGTCTTGTTGTTGTTTGCGCCTTGCTTTCTGGAGGGAGGGAGGACGAGGTTGGGGTTGGGGAGGACGAGGACGAGGAGGCTTGGTTTCTTTCTCTTTCTCTCTTTCTCTCTTTCTTTTCTTCTTTCCCTCGAAGGAAAAAGCCTTTTGTTCTATAATTAATTGGAAACAAGAAACAAGAAACAAGAAACAAGAAACAAGAAAGGGTTTCTGTTCTTCTTGTTCTTGTTCTTCTTGGTTTAGGTTTGAGGTTTGTTGTTCTTTCTTTCCCTTGCTTTTGTTGTTGTTGTAGAGACTGATTGATTAGACCCGAGTCCCTTCCAAGAAAGTCTTGCTTTCTTTGTTGTATCCTCCTTCTCTGTCTTGTTGTCTTGTTGTCTTGTTCTTCAGAAAGCAAAGAAAAGGAAAGGAAAGGAAAGGAAAGGAAAGGAAAGGACCGACTTTGTACGACATCCATACACGCTCTTCCCTCTTCCCTTCTCCACAAACGAAGAACAACGAGCTCGTTCCTTTCCTTCCTTGTCTTCTCTTCTCTTCTCTTCTCGTTCTCTTTGGACCAACGGAGCCAAGAGACAAGACAAGAACACACAAGAACACACAGGTCTTGGCCAAGTTCTGTGCTCGGGTGGGGTCGACAACCGACCGACAGACCGACCGGCAAACCGACAAGACTCTTGTCCAGCACCTGAGTTGGCGTCCAACACACTAAGAAGAGAGACGAGACGCAGGAGGACAAGGAGGACGCGCACACTTGCTTCGTCTTCGTCCTACCTAGCGCGCAGTCCACGGCAGTTCCTCCAAGGTTTGGCCTTGTTCGTGTTCAAGGCTCAAAGCAACGAGGAGAGACAAGGGAGGAGACCAAGGCGAGACCAAGGAGGGGGTGCTCAAGGGCGGGGCCTCTTGTTCCCTACTTGACTCCTTTAAAGCCTTTACTCGGTGACCAAAGGCCTGGAGCAGCGGCTTTGAGAGGCCGAGTTGCGGCAAGACAGAAGACAGGAAGAGGGGATCCCCAACCTACATACATACATGTTTGCAAACCAATAACAGAAAAGAAAGAGAGTTTGTTGTTCCCCGGAGGGAGAAGGAAGGCCAAAGGCGCGAGACGACCGGACAGGACAGGACCGGCGACGACGCGGAAGAAAGGTTTAGCGGCGCGCCTCCCGGAGAAGCAAAGAGAGGAAGGCGCGAGGCACATGTAAGGTAGTGGTTGGCTTGGAGACATTATTATCGAGTGATCTTGTTACGTGCTGCAAAGAAGAAGTAGATAAACATGACGGTGATCTCGACGGCCAAGAGAATGCTGAAGAAGGTGGACGCCAAGGAGGAGGATAGAAAGGAGGAACTGAAGGCAATCAGAAAGCAAAACACCAAAGTTTCGATCTTCTTTGGTGGCAATGTCGGTGGACTCCAGCGTGCGAGAGCCGGTTCCATCAAGGAGATCTTGGACACCAACAGAATATTTGGGCGTGACTTCACTTGGGCTGTCATAGCTCCAGACTCCCAATGGAAGTCCAAGTGGGACTACTTGATTATCATCTTTGTCCTGTACAACTCGTTGTTCATTCCTTTTAGCTTTTCGTTCCTGCAGACGAGGAACTCTATGGTGGAAATATTCGACTACTTTGTGGACTTTATGTTTCTGATCGATATGGGGCTGAGTTTCTTCACGGGATTCTACGACAACAGAGGTGACGAGGTCGTGGACTTGAAGGAGATTAGGGTCAAGTACTTTTCGAGGTGGTTCTGGATTGATCTCGTAGCCGTCTTCCCCTTCGAGGTCTTGATTCTTGCTTCGGGGAAGAACCTCAATGTCTCGGTATTCAACCTTTTCAAGGCACCGCGTCTGCTGCGTTTGGGTAAGCTTGCCAAGAAATTGGATCAGATGGCAGGTGCCAACGCGTTCCGTATCTTCAAGTTGCTTCTGGTGTTCACCCTGTTCGCGCATTGGGTTGCGTGCGTCTGGTTCTTCGTGGGCCGTTTCCAGGACGAAGGTAACTTGTGGAGCGGAAGCGTGTGGCTTGCAGAGAACCACTTGTGCCAGACAGTGAAAGGTCCGGGGGCCTTGGTGGACGGCGCGTACATATCCGTCCCCGCCGACGAGGTCGGAACGGCGTACATGGTTGAAGGTGTCTTGGCGTGCATCAAGGGTGGAGCATACGGAACCACGGAGCATCGGTCTTGGGAGGTGCAGGACCAATTGTACTTGGCGAATTCGACCAAGTGCCCAGCCGCCGCGCTGCCAGAGTTTCCCTTCTACTGCAACAATGGCGTGTCTCACGTGAAGCCCTCCGCGAGTGTCTTCACGCAGTACATCACCTCCTTCTACTGGGCCTTGTCCACGCTGACAACGATCGGGTATGGTGATGTCACGCCATCCACGAACTCGGAGAGAAGTTTCGTCGTGGTCATCATGTTGTTTGGTGCGATTCTTTATGCATCCATTTTTGGTAACGTCGCGGTTCTCATCCAGAACTTTGATGCCCAGCATGCGAGGTACTCCAAAAAGTTGAACCAGATGAACGAGTACGCAACATTTTACACCTTTGATATGCAGACGTACGACAGGCTGTTGAACTACACAGCGCAGCACCAGAGCATGGGAGCAAGTATTGATATGCGAACGATGCTCCAGGATTTCCCGAACAGTCTGAAGGGCGACGTGGCCATGATGGTGCACACTGATTTCGTCAACGCCTTCAAGAGGCGCATCTTGCCGATGAGAGACGAGAAGAACTCGAACTTCCTGAGGGCGATGGCAATCCAGCTGCGGAACGTAGTCATACTCAAGGGAGATTATGTTTTCTTCAAGGGAGAAGTGAACAAGGAGACATACTACATGTCCAAGGGATACATTGGTCTGGCCTTCGACGTGGACAACTCGCGCAAGAGAATCGACCATTATGGCAGGAGTAGGGGTTTTACGGCCGACGGAAAGTCTCTCAAGTCAACCAAGTCAACCAAGTGGGGAAAAGTTGCGGGAGTTCTGGGCAGGTTGAGGGGCTCGACGATCTCAAAGCAAGGCACCAACGATGAGGATGAGCAGGACGTCAAGGTGTCCATCTTGACGTCGGGGGATACCTTTGGAAACCTTGATCCTTGGAGCAAGACGGTGAAGAAGTGCTCTTACGACGCGCTTGCGATCACCAAGTGCGAGCTCTTCTCCCTTCCGTACTTTGAGCTCGTGGAGCTCTCGAAGGACTACAAGCCAGAGATGAACATTATGTGCGACTACGCGAAGGAGAACCTTCAGCTCAAGAGAGAGTCAGAAAAGTCCTTCTTGGATGTGGACCCCCACGAAGTCCACGAGAACGTGCAGAGGCGGTACAGCAAGAAGAAGAAGGACATGGATGAGTTGGCCAAGATCGAGCTCTCACTTGACATGAACGGAGGAATAGAGGATGTAGAGGAAAGGATGAGTTCAGTAGAAACAAAAGTTTTGGACAGGCTTGGTCTCTTGGAGGAGCGAGTCATGAATGCTCTCCTGAAGAAGAGATCCATGTATTAAGAGGACCTTTACTTTAGGTGGTGGACCTTAGCCTTCCAGGCCGCAGGTTGACTTGGTTTTTGACGAGTGGTTTTGGGGAAATCGCTTTTTTGTTGTTGTGTGTATTTGTACTCCAGTAGCTCGTCTTCTTGGAGCCGATCGTGCGAAGTGTTCAGTTTGTGATGGTACTATAAAATTGCAACAGACCTTTGATATATTATTTCATATTATTACGTATACTTTCAAAGGGAGCATCTTACTTGCGGCTCACACCATGGAGGACTTCGTTCATAATTGTCGGTTAACTCTGTGCCGCCCTATTTCTTCTTTTCTGAGAAGACGCTCTTCATCTCGTGCTTGTTGAGGTATTGCTCAAAAGTGTCGAGGGCACTCATCATTCTATCTTCGACGTACTGAAGCTTCCTTTCCAGCTGTGAAATGTTATGTACCAGCTTCGCGTCATCGACCTTTGGCCCACTTTTCGACTCACTTCTCTGGTCACTCGAGCTCGTAATATTCGTCTGAGGGTCCGCTGTCTTTGGCGTACTTGGCCTGCTGTTTCCAGTGCTCAAGTAAAAGAATCTGTTCTGCATGTGATCTCTAAACTCCTTGATCTCACGCTTATAATCCGAGGCCATCTCCTTGAAGTCGTAGTGATCCAGGGCAAGCACTTCACAACCCGTGACGGCCTTTGCCTCAATCATCATCCTTCCTCCAAACATCGCTTTGAATTCTCCAAAGACTTCCCCGGGCTCCAAAATATGCTTGATCTCACTCTCCTTCTTCCCTTCCTCCTCCTCCTCCTCCCTAATGACATCCGATACATTCTGTACATAAATAGTGAGACTCACGCAGCCCCTCGAGACCAGGTAGAGCTGCTTGCTGACTTCCAGCTTGCCCAGGATGATGTCGCCCTTCAAGAACACGCAAGGGTGCAGCCGCGTGAACAAGTTCCTCACGAAAGCCATGTTCTTCGGATCCGTGGTGAACGGTATGCGAATCTGCATCTTCTTCAGAACCTCCATGTGGATCGTGAGGGCAACATCTCCTCGAAGGGAGCTAGGAAAATCCTGGAAGAACACCCTAATTTGTGGGTGAGACGTCACCCTGTGCTGCTTCTCCGTGTATATCAGCAGCTTCTCTTGGACTTCTGGCCTTATCAGGTAGAAGGAGCTGAACTCGTTCAACCTGTTGATCTTGTCCGTATACGCCGCGTGCAAAGCATCGAAGTTCTGGATGAGAACCGCGACGTTACCAAAAATGGATGCATAAAGAATCGCACCAAACAACATGATGACCACGACGAAACTTCTCTCCGAGTTCGTGGATGGCGTGACATCACCATACCCGATCGTTGTCAGCGTGGACAAGGCCCAGTAGAAGGAGGTGATGTACTGCGTGAAGACACTCGCGGAGGGCTTCACGTGAGACACGCCATTGTTGCAGTAGAAGGGAAACTCTGGCAGCGCGGTGGCTGGGCACTTGGTCGAATTCGCCAAGTACATCTGAGTACCAACCTCCCAAGACCGATGCTCCGTGGTCCCATAGTCTCCACCCTTGATGCACGCCAGGACACCTTCAACCATGTACGCCGTTCCGACCTCGTCGGCGGGGACGGATATGTACGCGCCGTCCACCAAGGCCCCCGGACCTTTCACTGTCTGGCACAAGTGGTTCTCTGCAAGCCACACGCTTCCGCTCCACAAGTTACCTTCGTCCTGGAAACGGCCCACGAAGAACCAGACGCACGCAACCCAATGCGCGAACAGGGTGAACACCAGAAGCAACTTGAAGATACGGAACGCGTTGGCACCTGCCAACTGATCCAATTTCTTGGCAAGCTTACCCAAACGCAGCAGACGCGGTGCCTTGAAGAGGTTGAATACCGAGACATTGAGGTTCTTCCCCGACGCAATGATCAAGACCTCGAAGGGGAAGATGGCGACCAGGTCAATCCAGAACCACCTTGACATGTATTTTTTCCTAATCTCCTTCAAGTCCACGACCTCGTCGCCACGAATGTCGTAGAATCCCGTGAAGAAACTCAGCCCCATATCGATCAGAAACAAAAAGTCCACAAAGTAGTCGAACATATCCATGGACGAGTTTGCCGCTGTCACAAAGGAAAAGTTGTACGGGATGAAGAACGAGTTATAAAGTACAAGAATGATGACGATCCAATCCCAACGAGTCTTCCACTTTGACTCGGTGGAAATGTTCGAGAGCGTGACTGACCCACACATGACCTTCATCTGTGACTCCGGCGGGGCCTCCCCGTCGTCCCAGTCGTCAGCTTTCCGCCGACCAGCAGTGTTCCCATTCTGTTTTTTGTTCTCGCCCGACTCGTTGATGGGAACGACCTGCTTCTTCATGGAGAGCCGAGATATCGAGAAGCTTGGGATGAACTTCCTCTTGGCCGTCGAGGTCAACCTACTCAGGTTAACACTCTTCTGGGAAACCAGGTTGGTCTTCTTCGAGTCCCCATCATTCTTGCTGGCGATGTTCGCGTGGGTCGTGAGCCCCTGGGAAAGAGCGGTAACAGCAGCCATAGTGTAGCGGTTTCTCTTCTTGCTTTGCTCTACCTCTCAATCGTCTCTTCCTGCTAGCTCCCTGACCTTGGTATCTTTAATCGTCAACGTTTTCCGTTCTTTGCTGCTCCTGCTCACACCATCATTGGCTCTCGCAGCAAGCCAAAGGTGTCTTGTTCCACAACCCTTGGTTCGTTCGTGGATGATGACGTTGTTGGATAGGACAGATAGGATTTCTTTCCCTCAAGGCCGAGCCATCAGCAGCAGCCAGGTCCTCCAAGGCCTCACCTTGCCTCTCCTTGCGTGCTTCCAAAGGCCAAGGTCAGTCTCCTCGCCTTGGCAAGGTTTGCGCCTCCGCCCTTTTTCTTCTTCGTCTTTGCGGTGCGGTGCGGTGCGCGCGCAAATACGAATGGTGGTTCAAGTCCAAACCAAGTCAACCACCCAAGCGGTCGTCGTCTTGTGTGTTTGTGTGTTTGTGTGTTTTGTGTTTTGGACCGGAGCCTGGTCCTCCTCGGTCGTTGCGTTTGGTTCTCCTTGAAGCGCCTTGGGTTGCCTCAGCTCTTTCCTTTCCTTTCCTTTCCTTTCCTTCTGTTTTCTTTTCAGGTCAGGTCAGGTCGGGGGTGACGCTTAGACTTCGACTTCGCTTCGCTTTGGACAACAAACGCACAGAACAAGAACAAGAACGAGAACAAGAACGAGAACGAGAAGAACAGAACAGAACAAAGGAGAGCAAAGAAGAGTAAAGAAGAGCAAAGGAGAGGAGGCTCTGTGTTTTCCTTGTTCACAAACAAGAAGACACCAACCAGGACCAGAAAGAAAGAAAACCCAATACAATACAATAATACATCATCCTTCATTCGTCCACAAGAACAACAACAAGGACGAGGACGAGGACCTCCTCCTCTTCCTTCCATCCTTCCTACCTAATGCATCCTTCCTGAGGGAGAGATAGAGATAGAGATAGAGATAGAGATAGAGATAGAGATAGAGCAAGGAAGAACATAGAGATAGAACAAGGAAGAACAAGGAAGAACGAGACAAGAGAGTGGAGTAGTGTGGAGCGTGGTACCAAAACCCACAACACACACACACACACAACACACACATGGGACTCAAAAAGACAAAAAGACAAAAAGACAAAAGGTCCTTAAGGTTTTCTTCTCTTTTCTTTTCTTCTGTAATCCCAACACCAACCAACAGGGTGTTGCTGACATCATCTGCTTGTTGATTACATAACGAAATCCAGTTCGGATTAGCCCTCTTCTTGTTCTTGTTGTTGTTCTTGTTGTTGTTCTTGTTGTAGTCCCTCCTCGTCGTCCTCCTCCGTGGTGGTAGTGGTGGTAGGTCAACCCCAACCCCTCTCCCTCTCTTTCTCTCTTTCTCTCTCTTTCTCTCCGCCCTCATGATATTTCCATATGGAAAGGTTGTGATGCCGCCAACTGGACGATCAAAACACAACACAACACAACACGACGACGACGACGACGACGACGACGAGGAGGAGGCACCATCACCGCCACCACCACGACAACACCACGACAACACCTCCGCTCACTCTTTCGATCCACACAACACAACGCAACGACGAAGACGAAGACGAAGACGAAGACGAAGACAGCAAACGAGGAACTCAAGGATCAAGGGGACATGAAACCCAGTCCAAGTCCGCCAACACCGAGTACGAGGCGACGAATACCATGAGACGAGAAATGAAGGGGGCGACGGGACGGAGCGCAAGGACGGGAAAGAACCTGAGATCCTGAACAAGAACCGAGGATCTCTCTTACGGTACCACTGCAGCTGAATTGTCCTCGTTCTTCGTTGTCGTGGGATAGATAGAGTGTCGTATCATCGTATCAATGGTTGGGATGACGACGAAGAAGAGGGCGAGGGAAGGATCTGCGGAGCAGAAGTGGAAGGGGGCCTTGTACCAGGGAAAGAGGGCCAGCCTCAGGAAGATACCCTTCGCTCCAGCGACGCGCGTGGAGTCAGGCAAGACCAGTGCCCCACAGGTGCAAAAGCATACGAGCAAAGCGTTGGAGAACACCAGCGCGAACGGCCACCGCAGACCGTCGTCCGCAAGCTCGAACGTGATGCACAAGAACGGGGGCGACGTCTCCGCCTTGAACGATTGGAGTGTCATGTTCCGGCCCGGCGCCGGCTTGCACAACTTGGGCAACACCTGTTTCATGAACTCGGTCCTCCAGTGCCTGACTTACACCCCCCCCTTGGCCCAGTCTTGCCTGGAGAACCAGTACAACGCGTTCTTGGCGGACAGGAGGGAGAGCAACAACACCACGAGCACGAAGTTCGATGCCATGCAGGTGTTCCAGAGCCACGTGAACACTGTGTTGCGGGCTCCCGGCAAAGTCGTTCCTCCCCACAAGTTTTCTCGTTCTCTCAAGCTCCTTTCTGGCAACCGGTTCAGGCTTGGCAGGCAGGAGGACGCCCACGAGTACTTTACGTGCCTGGTGGAGAGCATGGAGAAGAGCTTCACCTCGAGAGTAAGCTTGGGCAGAGGCAACAAGAAGCCCACGCAAGAGCAAGTGGAGGAGTGCTTCATCTACAGAGTCTTTGGGGGCAAGCTCAGGAGCCAGATTCACTGCACGGGCTGCAACTACAAGTCGAACAAGTACGACCCCATCTTGGATCTGAGTCTGGAAATATTCAGAACGCGGTCCCTCGAGAAGGCCTTGAACATGTTCACGAGCAAGGAGGTCCTCGACGGGAACAACAAATACAGCTGCCCGCAGTGCAAAAACATGGTCAGGGCAAACAAACAGATGCTGATAAGCGAGGCGCCGAACATCCTTGCCATCCAGCTCAAGCGCTTCGCGTTCGGAAAATACGGGATGAAGATAGAAAACTTCATCTCCTTCCCCTCCAGGCTGGACATGACCAAGTACGTCAGCGGGAAGCAGGAGCAACCCACGGTGTACTCTCTCTACGGGGTTCTCGTGCACTCGGGTCACTCCTTGCACTCGGGTCATTACTATTGCTACGTCAAGTGCCCCTCAGGTGCGTGGGTGTGTTGCGACGACAACGTCGTTCACCAAGTGAGCGAGACGAAGGTCATGGAGCAGAAAGCCTACATGCTTTTCTATAGCAAGGTCGTGCAAAGAGGGAAAGGTGGGGAGCAGAGGCAGATCAAGACGTCGCTTTCTCCAGCTGGTGTGGACAACCACCTGAGGCAGGAGGTCTCTCCAACAAAAAACGGAAAGACCGGATTGAAGATGGCGACGTCGTCGCAGGCCAATAACGGAGAGGCCCAACCCGTGGGATCTCCGGGGAAGCCGCGATCGCCCACCAGAAAAAGTCACTTCACCAACGGGTCTCCCATGCCGTCCCCGCGATCCTCAAAGAGTCCAAGGGGGTGGAAGAAATTGATTCCTTTTGTGCCAGGCTCCACACGAAACCGCCTTAATGCTGTAGCCTTGGTGAGCAGTAGCAGAAAGAGAAGGAGATCCCTGGGGTCCCTTGGCGACGAGGCTCTCCCTCGCCGGTCGGAGCGCATCATCCAGCGTATGAGCAAAACGGAGCCAGAAAAGCCCGAGGAGGACGCCGCTCCTGGCAGCAAGGAGAAGAAGGCCGAGGAGGTCAAGGCCGAGGGCAGTAACGGGGTTGTGAGGAGCCTCAAGCATGCCGGGGCTGTGGCTCTGAATTGGCTGAAGGGTGACAGAGGACGCGGGGAGTACGGGGTCCCTGTAAATAAATGGGAAGGAGAGGACATCAATAAGACAACTGCGGCGCAAGCCAACGCCCTCTTCAGGAAATTGAAACCAAAGCAAAAGAGGAGGGATCGCTATGATGAGGAGTATGACATGGGAAAGGTGAAGAAGGTCAAGGTGAAGAACAAGATGGGTCGAAAGCGTCTCGGCTCGCAGAATAGTGCATTCCAGCGGGCCGCCAAAGGAAAATTCGATCGAAGGAATTCCAGACTCCATTGAATCGAGAGTCGCCTTCAACTTCAAAAAACCCAAATATATTTAATGTTCCGATAATAATGAAGTTAAATCCCCGCGATAGCCAAGCTGTGCCGCCATGGAAGCAAGGACCGGCTTGCACTCTGCACCGCTGCCATGCAGAAAGTCGCACCAGAGCTTTGCGTCTTGTGCAAAGTGGTCCCTCGAGGAAATCGCCAGGCGAGACAGAAAACTTGCCAGCATGTTCGTGATACCGTCGTCGTTCACAGACATTCTGTAGGTGTCCACCTTGCCCTCCCCCCCCTTGAAGAGCTGGCCTAGTCCTTCCAGTGGTAGCGGCCTCTGCGTCTTTTGCTCGCAGTTTTCCCACGCATGGATGGAGTGCACCAAGAGCACGGACTGGGAATACAGCCAAACATCGATGTACAATTGTGCCAACTCTGATCCAATCCAATCGTTGGAGCGAAGCATCGAGATGGTGTCCAGCACTCCCATGCCATCGCCCTGGTGGCACATTTCTCCGTTTGTGTTCCTCCACATGATCTCGTAAAGTTCCGCCCTCACGAGAAGCATCAGTTGCTTGGGACTGAACTTGTGCCCAGCCAAGTCTTCTTTTGCCTCCCCCAAAATCGTCTCTGAATTAAAGCGCTGGTTGAGGGTCAGAAAATATCTATGAGGCACGCGAATAGTCTGGCTGCTACCTGATTTGACCTCGCTCTCTAAAGTCATCCAGTTTTCGCATAATGAAACTTGGTACTCCTCTCTCCGCGGTGCTTCCCCTGCCCCCCAAGGAGCCGTGAGGTACATGTTTGACAGAATGACGACCATCTTAATGCTCAGAGCCTGCGACAGCATTTCAGGGGGTATCGACCGAAATTGACGGGGTTTGGACTTCTCCCACATCCCCCTTACGTTCTCGTACCCTTCCCTTGTGTGGGTATTGACTCGATTGTGAACTGTGGCAATTCTGCTGGCACCGCCGACAAAGTGTTCAGAAGTGGGCGAAAGGAAGGTGCCGATGCTTGCGGGGTAACAGAAGTCTCGCTTGGAGGGATCAGCCGCTGCGAGGTTTGTGGACGCCTTGACATGGCCGAAAAATTCCGCAAAGTCATTGTGATCACGCGGGTCGTCATTCCCTTCCCGCAAGAGCACCGCCACATCCAGATCAGAAAATGCGTTGGCTTCATCTCTCGCAATGGAACCCAGAAGGAGGAACTCTGCCCCGTCCCCAAAACCCTGGATCACCCGGTTCCTGACCTCATCTTGGGGCTCCCGCCTTCCCAACTCCCTGGCCAAGTCCATGCAGAAAAGGCCTTTCTTCACCAAACCCTGCAGTTGGGTGAGGAGCGCTAGCAGCTTCCTCTCCGCTTGCGAGAACACTGGCTTGCCTTGGCGGGAGGAGCGGATCACCGCCTGAGTGACGCCACGGATACACGCAGTAGACAATTGAAAGGCCTCCTGGTACCCTGACTGCCGCCGTTTCTGCAGGTCAGATATAGTCTGCTGGGACTCTGGCTTGCCGAACCCAGCAAAGCAGTCCGAGTCCTCCCCGTGCCTTTGACCTCTTCGGTACGCTCCCACCTGCCGCTCCAAGTGACCCAAGCACGTCTCCACCGTCACATTGCTTCCGATGATCGAAAACTCAACCGGTTCCCCCGTCGTGGACACCAGACCTGTGGTCGACCCAGATGACCTAGCTGTCGTTTTCCGTGGCCTCGGCTCCCTGGTCTCCCCCCGCTGGTTGAGAGCTCCTGCGAAAAACAGGTACGCGAGGACCACAACCGTCGCGAGACCTGCCACCATGTTCCTCGTGTCGCTCCTCAGTCGCCTCGGCGCCTTCCCCTTGGCAAGTCTCCCCATCGCTATCGCTATTCACCACTCTGTCTGTCTCCTCTTGCCTTGCCTGTCGTTTCCCTCAGGGTGTTGGCTTCAGGAGGCTGCCTCGAACCGCCAGGAGGTCTCCGCCCCCTTGACCTCGCCCCTGACTCGTGGCATCATGCCCCCTCCTCGACACGCGACGGACCCGGGGCAGGAGAAGATCAAAGCGGGCGGAAGACTTGCCTCTCCTGGTTTGCCTTGGCTTTGGCCTTGGCTTTGGCTCCGGCAACCGAGGGAGGGAGGGAGGGAGGAAAGGAAAGGAAAGGAAAGGACGAATGGAATGGCGTGGGAGGGACTGGGTGGACTCTGTGCTCTGTTCTTTCGTGTAGTGTTACAATATCATGTTCTTCATCGTTTAGTCCTAAATCTATCCCTATATTATCTATATGCACAAGCGGTAGGTGACGTACTGGCCCGCGGTCTGCGACGGTCTTGTGATCCTCACGACTTCCCCTTTCTGAAGTCCGTAGTATCTCGCTATTGGGTCCGCGTGCTGAATCCTTGGCAGCTGCGTTTCCTTTACCCTGTACCTCTTGAGCAAGGTCTCCTTCTCCCCCGCGTCCAAGACCTGGTGCAAGGGAACCAGGACGTGCTCGGTGATGTTCACCAGGAGCTCCTGTTCCTGGAACTGCTCTATCAGGAACTTTGGGGCGAAGACCTCCTGGAGAGCGCTCTTGGCGAAGGCGGTCAGGGCCGTCGGCACCACGATGATCGCGTTGGACACGTTCTCCTCCTTCATCCTCTCCGCGTACTCCTTGATCTTCTTCACCCCAACCTTGGGCTCCTTGGGAAAGAACACGAAGATGTGAGCGTCGGTCTCTCCAGAAGCCTGGGCGTAGATCGTCAGCTTCTCCTTGTTGACCTCCCCCTGAGACTCGTCCACGAACTTTTCGTTGAACTCCTCCTTGGTCATGTTCTTGTCCGCCTCCGACACGACAAACCCCCTGTCGTGCAGCATCTGGAAACACGTCCTCCTTATTTTGTAAAGCCTCTCCGCATAATCCATCTCCATCGTCATCCTCCCTCCCTCCCTCCCTCCCTCCCTCCCTTCCTGTCCTCTCTTCTCTGGTCCTGGTCCTGGTTAATGGTCTGGTTGCTTTGTTGTGTGTGTGTGGTGTTGTCTTGTCTTGTTGTTCCCTCTCGTGTCGTGTCGTGTCGTGTCGTGTTGTGTTGTGTGTTGTTTATTGTGTGTTGTATTGACGTGTTGTCCTCCGTACCTTCCAGTGTCGTGTGCGGTCGTCCTCACCCTTCCTCACCCTGCCTCACCCTTCCTCACCCTTCCTCTGTTCCCGTGTTCCTGTTCTCAGCCGCCTCCTTCGTTCGCGCGCCTCTAAAACCTAAAACCTAAAACCTAAAACCTAAATCATCATCGGTTACGAGGACGAGGACGGAGACGGAGCGTGACTCCTCCAGTGGGGCGGAGGTGGAGGAGTAAACAACAAACAACAACACGGGGAAGACGCCGCCGCCGCCGCCAATACAACACAACACAACACACGACACCACACGACGCCACACCAAAGGGGACAGACACCAACACCCGCTGGGTGGGCCGCTTGAGAGGAGGAGGACAAGACAGGAGAAGGAGGAGGAGGATGGGAAGGAGCTGGGGGTGGGAGAGCGTGGTGGGGAGGCTCTGCCTCGGGGGGGGGAGCAAGGGACCGCGAAACGAGGGATCGGAACCACGCCACGACCAGGAACGTGGGAAAGGAAGCAAGGACGAGGGGGACGTTGTGGGGGAAATGGGGATGAAGGACGCCGAGATTGCATTCTTGAAGAACAGGATCAAGGAACTCGAGCAGGAGAAGAACAACGGGGACATCAGGCCGAGCGGAGGCGAGCCGAGTCAGGGCGACGAGGACCTCTTCAGGATCGACTCGCTCAGCCGGCAAGTGATCGTGAGCAACCTCCCGGGGGACAAGAGCTGCGCGGCCGCGTCCGAGAGCATCCGGTCCGACGCCACGGACGACCTCGCGAACTACGAGAGGAAGGGGATCTTCGCGAGACCAGTCGGGCAGAGAAAGTGCCGCTTCGGGAGGGGGGGGAACGGGAAGGGGTGCGGCAGAGGCAGGCCGAGGCTGAGCAAGAGGGGGGGCGAGAAGGCGGTGGGAAACACCAAGGAGATGATCGAGCAAGTTTCTCGCATCTCGAGGCTCGGCGCCGTCATGAAGGTGTGCAAGAAGCTGAACTGGAAGGACAAGATGTACACGCCACTGGCCTCCAGGTTCGCCACGGCTGATATCCCGAGGGTCACCTTCAAGGCCCTGCGCGAGGTTCTGAACGATTACGAGAGCTGCACGCTCTTCCTCTACGACGTGGATCCCGGGGCGGACCTCGACAACATCCTCGCCAAGGACTGCAAGGACATCGGGGTGAAGCTGGAGTGGGCGAACGCCGCGCACTTCAAGAAGTGGGGCATGGAGGACGGGGACATCGAGGCCTCGAGAGCGTTCTGGCAGGTGATGCGGAAGAAAACAAAGGTGGTGGACTTGTTGACAAACGCCCACACGAAAAGCGTGATGGAGTACGGGGATCTGGCGCCGAAGAGGCACATCTACATGTACTACGGCAGTGAGCGTGGGGTGAGGCACCAGGCGACGTTGGGAATCCTCCAGAACACCCCCTTTCTGATTGAGATGGAGCAGAAGAAGATCTACGTGGCGACCTTGCGCGAGGAGGTTGCGATGCAAAAGTATCCCACGGAAGTCCAGGACATTGTGACCCGAACGTATTCCTGCTTCAAGTACACGAGCAACAGCCTGGTCATCTTCTCTCAGGACGGGGTCATTCTGCAGCAGAATCCGGAAGCGAATTCCCTTTTTGGCATGGACAGCGTCGAGATGAGCATGTACGTTGACTTTGGCAAAGACGACAAGCCCGTAGACCGCATCAAGGCCCTCTTCAAGGGGAACGACCGCCTGTACGACGAGATGTGGCAGTCCGTGGTGGAGGAGGACAGGACTTGGACCTGCAAGGTGAAGCTCTTCAAGCACAACTTCAGGCCAAGGGACGAGGCCTTGGACTTGGAGAGGTCCTCCAGCTCGTTCTCCTCGACTCCTTCCGCGGGCTCCGACGACGTGCTCTCCCCGACGGAGGAGGAGGAGGAGATGATGTACGGCCCTGGGCGGTGGTACTTTTTGGCCTTCAACAAATTCTTCGACCCCTCGGACGGCAACCCTGTCCTGTTCCTGGAGATGAAGGACATCCACGACATGCAGATGGAGAAGCTCAAGTACGTGGCTGCCAGGAAGGCCGAGCACCAGCTCCTGCAGAGCATCATCCCGGAGCACCTCATCCAGTTCCTGGTGGACGAGACCAAGGAGAGGTCGAATTACAGCAACTCCAGCAGCGGCAACTCGAGGATTACCAGCCCGAAGAGCGGCAAGTCGAGCTCGCGCTCGACCTCCAGCGACCTCAGCCTCCTGGACATCTCCGCCATCCGCATGTCCACGGAGAACAGGGTCAGGGCCGTGGCGGAGTCCCACGAGAACGTCACGGTGTTCTTCGCGGACATCGTGGGCTTCACGAAGATCTCCTCGAGCTCCACCCCCGGTGACGTGATGATGATGCTCAACACGCTGTTCACCCTCTTGGACGACCTCTGCGACCACCACAGCATCTACAAGGTGGAGACGATCGGAGACGCCTACATGTGCGCCGCCGGTCTGCAGCTGAAGAGCGAGGTGAGGAGGCTCAAGGAGAAGGGCCTGGACTACCATGGTTGCGGCGGGAAGCACTGTCCCTCCTGGCACGCCTCGAGGCTCATCCACTTCGCCAAGGACATCCTGGTGGGGGCCGAGAGCGTGCAGACGCCCGCCGGCGCGCCCGTGCAGATGAGGATCGGGTTGCACAGTGGGGACGTCGTGACCGGGGTCGTGGGCCACAAGATGCCGAGGTTCTGCCTCTTCGGGGACACCGTGAACGTCGCCAGCCGCATGGAATCGACTGGGAAGCCCGGCCTGATCCACGCGTCCTCCAGCACCAAGGACCTCGTGCCGGAGGAGAACTGGGTGTCCACCGGCGGCGTCGAGGCCAAGGGCAAGGGCGTCCTGGACACCTTCTTGCTCGAGCCCAAATCCTAAACGAACGAAAGCTACCCTGTTCTGTGTTTTATTTTGAAAACCAAACCAAAGTCCCCCTCTTGTCCCTCCCGTTTTTCGTCTGGTGCGAGAATCGAACCCCCGCCGTTACGTCATGTCATGCGTTACACGACGTCCCTGCCTTGCTCCGCGGGTAAATGAAAAGAAGAAGAGTAGAATTCCCCCTCTGGCCGAAACTCGGCCTCCCGCCCCAGGGAAGAGGCGGCAGCGAGGAGCAGACGACGCCGGCGAAGAGGAAGAGGAAGAAGCGGCGGAGGGGAACCACAAGGATAAGGACAAGGACAAGGAGACCAACACCGGTGGAGGCCGTCATGAGGGGCGGCCATCAGGAAGAGGACGGGGACGGGGGAGGAGGGGAGAACACGACCACGACCACGACCACGACCACGACCACGACCACGACCAAGATGGGGGTGGAGGAGTTGAGGTTCGAGGTGGAGAGGCTGAGGGCGGAGCTGGAGGGCTACAAGGCGAGGGAAAGGGCGGGCCTGGACCTCAACCGCCCGATGGCAACGCCGGGGGGGGAGAGGAAGGGGGGTGCGGGATCCGGTGGTCCTTCCGGGAGCCCGGGCCTGGCGCACCCCGACGGATTCAGGGGGTGGAGGAGCCGGAGGTCCCTGGAGAAGGCCTCCGCGGACAGCCTCCAGCTGGAGCACTACTTTTACAAGCAGGGGGTCATGGCGCGGCCGTCGTGGGCGTCCAAGAGGGGGGGCGAGGTGCGGTTGGCGCCGAAGAGGGAGAGCGGGAGCCCGGTCAAGTGGCCCTTCGGTTTCGGGCGGGGCTCTCAGTCCAAAGTGGTGAACGACGAGGCCATGGTGGAGCACTACAGGAAGGTCTCCCTGCTCGGGGAGGTGCTGGCCCGGTGCAGGGAGCTGTGCTGGAAGCAAGGGATGCTCACGCCGCTCACCGAGCGCTTCGAGGGCGTCACGATTCCCAGGGCGACCCTCAAGGCCGTGGACGAGATCTTGTCCCTTTCGAACAAGCCTGTGACCCTCCGGGTGGTCAAGAACTACACCGGCCAGGAGGACTGGGCCGATGTCGAGTTCGACACCATTTGGGCGAACAAGGCCGGGCTGTCCCACTGGGGCCTGCAGGACCTGGAGAAGCTGATCGAGTTCTCCGACAAGCGCGGGGTGAAGAAGGCCAGGTTCGTCCACCGCATCCTGGAGGCTTGCAACCAGATGGCCCTGGAGGACCTGGACGCCCAGCCCACGAGGCACATGTACTACCACTACGGGAGCGAGGCCGGGGTCAAGAAGGAGGCGAGTGTCCTGATCCTGCAAGTCACGCCCCTCCTCATCGAGGTCGACAAGAAAGTCTACTTTGGCCTGATGTACGAGCACGACGCGGCGCAAAAGTACCACAGGGAGGTCATGGACACCGTCACGAGGTCCCACGCCGTCTTCAGGTACACGGAAACGGCCCTGACCATCTTCACCTCCTGCGGCATCATGCTGCAGCAGAATCCGCTGTCCTGCACCCTATTCGGCATCGTGGCCTCGGAGAACACCATGTACAGCGACTTTGACAAGGAGGGCAAGCCCGTGAATCGTCTCATGGCGCTCTTCGGCGACAGCCACAGGCTTTACGAGGACATGTGGGACACTGTGGTCAACAAGAGCGGCGTGTGGTCGAGGAGGATGCGGCTCGGGAAGCAGCACCTGAGGCCCCTGGACGAGCAGAGCCTTACCAGCAGGTCCAAGCTGGCCTCGGACGCGTCTGAGGAATCCTCCAGGCTCGACAGGACGGAGGACTCGTCCAAGGGCATCTGGTTCAACGTCTCCTTCACCAAATTCAACGACCCTTCGGACGGCACCACCGCCATCTTTTGCGAGATGAAAAATATTCACAAGGTCGTCACGCAGGAGCAGAAGCTCCTGGCTGCAAGGAAGAACGAGCACGATCTCCTGCAGAGCATCATCCCCAAGCACATCATTGAGCACCTCCTGGAGGAGAAGCTGGAGGAGAAGATCGCGGCCAGAAGGGAAGAGGCAAGCAGCCTCGACAGCAGCACCGAGGGCCAGAGAACCCCAGGATCGCAAAGGAGCGACCGGTCCCCGAGCTTCTCCAGGAGCGTGTCCTTCGTCAGGAATTGCTCCTTCTCCTCGGACAATAGCGACAGGTACCTCAATATCGCTGCCGTGCGGATGAAGAGCGACAAGAGGGTGAGAGCCATGGCAGAGCACCAGAAGGACGTTACGGTGTTCTTCGCGGACGTCGTCGGGTTTACCCAAATTTCTGCGGTGTCCTCCCCAGGGGACGTCATGATCATGCTCAACAGTCTCTTCACCATGTTCGACGACGTCACGGACTTTCACGACGTCTACAAGGTGGAGACGATCGGCGATTCGTACATGTGTGTAACGGGTTTGGACATGAAGCAGGGTTCGGACACGAATCTGGACCCAAGTCTTCACGCCAACCGCATGGTGACCTTCGCCAAAGACATCTTGGGCGCAGCCAGGCAGGTGAGTCGAGTCTTTGACGCTTTGACGCTTTGACGCTTTGATTTGATCTGATTCCATCCCAGAACTGACCACGACATCCTCCTCCTCCGCTTCCTCCTTTCTCGCACGCAGGTCACGACCCCCGACGGGGAGACGCCCGTGCAGGTGCGGGTCGGGTTGCACAGCGGGGACGTCGTGACCGGGGTCGTGGGCCACAAGATGCCGAGGTTCTGCCTCTTCGGGGACACCGTGAACGTCGCCAGCCGCATGGAATCGACTGGGAAGCCCGGCCTGATCCACGCGTCCTCCAGCACCAAGGACCTCGTGCCGGAGGAGAACTGGGTGTCCACCGGCGGCGTCGAGGCCAAGGGCAAGGGCGTCCTGGACACCTTCTTGCTTGAATGCATTAAGTTATAGTTTTGTTTTGTTTAATTCAACCTTTTTTGTTGTTTGTTGTTGTTGTTTGGAGTCCATCCGGTCCATCCGGTCCTCCTCGCAACTGCTGCGAGCCAAGCCAAGCAGAGCAGGACGAGATCTGGCGCCGGAGACCGAGAGCGCGGGAGAGGACCACACCATGGGGAATAAGCAGCGTGGCAAGGACCGTGCGTACATAACGCGGACGGAGTGGAACAACGAGTGGGGCGGGTGCAAGAAGAAGCTCGGTGCCCACGCGGCGAACGCCAAGTTCAAGAGCCTCCCTTTCTTCTGCTGCGGTCTCAGTCTGCAGCCTTTCGAGGACCCTTGCTGCACGAAGACCAATGGAACGGTGTATGATATCACGAACTTGGTCCCTTACGTGCAAAAGCACAAGTGCCATCCCAGTACCGGCGTTCCCTGCACCCTCAAGGACCTCGACCTTGTCAAGCTTCACTTCCACAAGAACCTTAGCGGGGATTACTGGTGCCCCGTGCTCAACAAAGTTTTTACCGCAAGCACTCACATCGTCGCAATAGGTAAGTCGCAGGCGTTTCCTTCGTGTCCAGCCCCTCCGCAGTCTGCTGACGACCAAGCGGTTTCCCTCCTCAGCGACAACCGGGAACGTGTACAGCTACGAGGCCGTGAACGAGCTCAACCTCAAGGCCAAGAATTACAGAGACCTCCTGGATGAGACCAAGACGTTTGCTGGGAAGAAGGACGTGATCACAATTCAGAACCCGAACGACTTGCAGTCCCGGCAGCTCGAGAACTTCCACTGCCTCGAGCAGAACCACGACCTGCCGTCCTCCTCCAAGACGGATCCCGCGGAGGGGGGCATACGGGTTGTCAGCGAGGACTCGAGGAGGATCCTGCAGCATATAGGCGCCGGGGCGGCGAAGAGGAAGACCTCGGGTGTCCTTGGTGGGAGCAAGGCAGCTGGTCCCAAGAGCAGCGCTCTCGCAGAGTCGAGTCAGATCCAGACCGGCGTTCCCAAGAAGGCCACTAGCGGTCTCGGGGTCAAGACCGCCGGCGACGGCGACGGCAGACTGGAGGCCAGAGGTCGGTCAACCACGGGGGCGGTGAGCCGGTCCTTCACCTCCACGTCAATGAGCGTGCAGACCAAGAGCGAGATGGAGAAGGTGACGAGGGACTTGAGGCCCGCGAAGGGCAAGAAGGGTTACGTCCGCTTGGTGACGTCGCTGGGGGACCTCAACCTCGAGCTCCATTGCGACATCTGCCCCAGGACCTGCGAAAACTTCCTGACGCTGTGCGAGAGGGGGTATTACGACAAGACAATTTTCCACCGCAGCATTCCTCGGTTCATGGTGCAGGGCGGGGACCCAACCGGCACGGGCAGGGGGGGGGAGAGCATCTACGGGGGGCCCTTCAAAGACGAGCTGGACTCGAGGCTCCTGCATTCCGCCCGGGGGGTTTTGGCCATGGCCAACAGGGGCAAGAACACGAACACGTCCCAGTTCTACGTCCTTTACAGGCAGGCCCCCCACCTGAATTACAAGCACACGGTCTTTGGCAAGGTCGTCGGCGGGCTGAGCACTCTGGACGCCATCGAGTCCGTTGGTACGGACGATGGCGACAAGCCCGTCCAGGAGGTTTCCATCTTGTCCACCACGGTCTTCTCCAATCCCTTCACCGAGATGCTCGATGAGGAGGCGAGGGAAGCCAAGGCGAACAAGGAGGGCGAATCGGGAGAGGTTGAGGATGCCGGTGGGCAGGAGAGGGGGAGCTGGTACTCGAACCCCGGGGCTGCCGCAGCGACGGCGACCGGCCAAGGCATCGGAAAGTACCTGAACAAGAGACCCGCCGGGACCTCGTCCAAGCGTCAGGTTGCCCCTGGTTCTGGTTCTGGGTCTCAATCCAAGAAGTTTAAGTCCTCTTACGGCAACTTTGACGCATGGTAGCCCACCATTATCCTAATCCTAATCCCATCCTCCATGTCATCCACCATCACCATCACCCTCTCCTCCTGTCGCTCTTGATCTGAAACGCCCTGCAGAGGCAGAGCCCGTCCTGCAGGAGGCGGCTGCGGAGGACAGGAGGGCGATCGATCGATATCGATGAGTGAGGGGAGGCCCGGGAAGCGTGCCAAGTCAGGGAAGGTGGGGGGGGAGAAGCAAAATGGAAACAAAACCTCACCCGGGGTCGACGCGGAGGTCACGGAGGTCATCATTGGCTTGCGCGGACAGGACGGGAACGAGGTGGGGCCTCCGCTCAAGGTGCCCCTCTCCATCGAGCCCAAGAACCTCGAGGTCCTCGTGAACAAGCTCAAGCTTGCCGATGGCGGAGGCGACGGCGACGAGGATGGCGGGGGCTTTCAGCCCTACTCTTTCTTCATCAACGAGGTCGAGCTCACGGGGGACCTGCGTTCGCACTTGCACAAGCACGGCAACTCGCTGGAGAACCTTGAGGTGACGTTCAAGCCCCAGGCGTGGTTCAAGGTCTTGCCCGTGTCCCGTTGCTCCGCGACCATGACGGGCCACTCGGAGTCCGTTCTCTCGGTTCACTTCAGCCCGGACGGCTCCAACCTCGCGAGCGGATCGGGGGACACCACGGTGAGGCTCTGGGACCTCAACACCCAGACCAGGCGGCACGAGTGCAAGGGTCACAAGAACTGGGTTCTGGTGGTGTCCTGGTCGCCGGACTCCACCATGCTGGCGTCGGGGGGGATGGACTCCCTGATCATGCTGTGGGACCCGGCCACGGGGAAGCCGGCCGGCACTCTGAGGGGCCACAAGGACTCCATCACGAGCATCAGCTGGGAGCCCGCCCACCTCCGGCTGCCCAGCAAGAGGTTCTGCTCCTCCTCCAAGGACAAGAGCATCAGGGTGTGGGACGCCCTCACCAAGCAGTGCCTCTTCAGCATGCACTCGCACAGGCAGGCCGTGACCTGCGCCAAGTGGTCCGGCACGGGGCTCATCTACAGCAGCTCCCGCGATACGAACATCTACGTGTGGGAGACCGAGCGGGGCCGGCTGGTCAAGCAGCTCCAGGGGCACGGGCACTGGGTGAACACGCTCGCCCTGAGCTCCGAGCACGCGCTGAGCCAGGGGCCTTTCGACCACAAGGGCAAGAGGCCCGAGGGCGACGCGGAGGCGATGGAGGCTGCCAAGAAGAAGTACGAGGAGGCCCTTGGGGGGCAGCCGGAGAGGCTGGTGAGCGGGTCGGACGACTTCACGATGTTCCTGTGGTGCCCGTCAAAGTCGAAGCACCACACGAGTCGCCTTACGGGCCACAAGAATCTGGTGAATCAGGTGAGGTTCTCGCCCAACGGCCAGTGGATCGCTTCGGCTTCCTTTGACAAGTCCGTCAAGCTTTGGAACGGGCACACGGGGGTCTTTGTCTGCTCCTTCTTCGGACACGTCGCCCCGGTGTACCAAGTCAGCTGGTCCGCGGACAGCAGGCTCATCTGCAGCGGGTCCAAGGACTCCACCCTCAAGGTCTGGGACCTGAGGACGAAGAAGCTCCGGGGGGACCTGCCCGGCCACGCGGACGAGGTGTTCACGGTCGACTGGTGCACCTCGGGCACTTTCGTGGCCTCCGGAGGGAGGGATCACGTGCTCAAACTGTGGAGGCACTGATTCTTTTTTTTCTTTGTGCGTGCGTGGGTGGGGTCGGTGGGGGTGGAGCGTGCGGGGCGGGGGTTTCTTGAAGACTCTTATAACTCTATACAACTTGTGTGTAACTCTATAGATTACAAAAGCAATGTCCGTGCCGCGCGAGAAGCAACGCGCTTCACTGCTTCGTGAGAGACCCCACAGTCGCGGTGGCGGCCGCGGCCGCGACGATCTCCGCGCCGAGCACGGCGATGGCCTGGGTCTTGTCGTCCGCCGTGGAGCTGAAGCTCACGCTAGGGGCGTCGATGCTGACGCTGGGTGCGGAGAAGGACGGCATGGAGAAGGACGGCATGGAGAAGGACGGACCGCCGCTCCTGGTTCTTCTGGGGGCCTAATAGGGGATGGAACGATTCAGTTTCAGTGCAGGGCGAGGGAGAATGAAGGAGTCAGTTTTCAGAGCAATGTGGCCGGACACACGCGCGCGAGAGACCACACACTCACCTTTGGCTCCGCGGATCCCGCCTTTTTGTAGTCGGACCCTGGGAGCGAGGGGACGCTCGGGACGTCGACGACGCTCTGCTTGGCGAAGTTCTTCACTCCAGCCGAGGATCGGTTGATGACGACCCTCCCCTTCTTGCGCTCCGCGGGCACCGGCGCCTTCGGGGCGGCCTGCGCGGTCTGCGCACTCCCCAGGCTCAGGGTCGCCGCGAGCGCTGCCGCGGCCAACACCTTTGGAATCCCTTCCACCGTCGCCCTCATCATCATCATCTTCTCGTCGTCGTCGTCGTCGTCGTTGAGGCGAAAGAATTCGAAGCGAACGAAGGAACGTGTCAGTCAGGTGACGGCCACAAGGTGTTGTATTTCGTTGTTTGTTGTTTGTTGTTGTTTGTTGTGTTCCCTTCCCTTACCTTGTTGTTGTTGTTGTTGTTTTCTGTAGTGTTGTTTCCGGTGCGGCGGTGGTTCAGGAGGAGGTTCCCCCTGACTCCGTGCGCGTTGTTGCAGGGTCTGGCCCGCGTGTTCTTCATCCCGACGTTCGCTCTCTGCATCGTCCTCGTCGTCGTCCTCGTCGTCGTCCTCGTCCTCGTCGTCGTCCTCGTCCTGCGCCCTGGCGATCGAGATCTGATCTTATTGGCTGCCAATCGCGGCTCCAGAGCCTCACGATGAAGGGGGAAAGATTTGGCGAGGAAGGAGGGAGGAGGGAGGAGGGAGGAGGGAACAATCCAAGGTTTCCTTCCATGACCCTTGACTGACTTCTGGAGGGAAAGGGAACAATGGCCAACCCTCCGCCAGGCCACCCGTCCATCGATCGAAATCGAAGAAAAAATAGGATGATTATAGTATTTAATTGTTTTTGTTTGTTTAGGTCTAACTAAAAGAACGGGATGTTGTCCTGCTTGGAGCACGACACGAGGCCCTCCTCCTCCGTCACGCAGACCAGGGACTGGGGGCCAGACCCCGCGACTGAGGGGAAGTCGAAGGAGGCGATCCCCCTCGCCTCCTTGTGGACCACCTCGACCTGACCGCCGTGACCGCCGCCCGAGCCGGCCGTCCACCTGACCGTGTGGCCCGCGGAGGTGCAGAAGAGGGCGCCGACCTCCGGGGAGGGGGCGAGGCCCTTCACCTCCCACACGAAGCCAAAGGCGTCCGCGGAGCCCTGGTCCCCGGGGCTCGACCCGCACGTGGACACCGGGGCGCTCGGGCTCCTCAGGTCCCACAGGCACACCACGCCCTCGTGGCCGCTGCAGCACAGGTGGGGCCGCGTGGGCACCCCGGACACCGAGAGGAAGCCCAGGCCCGCGAGCCGCGAGGAAGAGGAGGGCTCCTGCGTCCTCGTGTCCCAGGTCTGCAGGCACCCGTCTCCCAACCCCGTCCCAGTCACGAAAGTGGTTCCGCTCAGCCAGCAGGCGCACGTCAGGTGGCCGCTCGCGTCCCCCTCACGGTGGTGCAGAGTGGCCGCCGACCCGGGCTCGAACCTGTGCAGGAAAACCCTGCCGTCGTAGCCAGCGCTCAGGGCGTCCCCCGCCTCGTTGCAGCACACCGAGGCCACCACGCCGCGGTGCACCCTCTCCACCCTAAAGTCGCCCTGGCCCTCCTCCGTGGTGTCCATGGCGTCCACCTGATCGCCCTCGCCCGATCCGCCAGCCGCCGCGTCTATCGCCGAAGCCGGGGGCATGATCTTGCACACGTCTCCCCTCGCCGTCCCGGCCCAAACCTCCTTCCTCCCGCCCACCTCGAGGCAGGTGACTTTGCCGCCGCAGGACCAACTCCGGTGCCACTTGAGCCCCCCGGCCGCCCCTCCTCCTTGGTCGAGGTCCCCCACCAGCGGCTGCTGGTCCAAGCTCTGGTTGCCTTGATTCTGGTGGTCGTCCCCCGGTCTGAGGCTCACAAGCCCCACCCCCTCCTGGCCCAAGTCGCTGTCCTGGAACCCAAGGAAGACCATCCTTTGCCTCGCTCCCCCTCCTCCCGCACCGGCAAACCGCGGGGTGTCGCCCGGGGTCAGACTCCCCGTTGCGTTGTGCAAACCGAAGCACGAGTAGTCCCGCACCACATTGGCCTTGACACCCAGGAAGTACCTCTGCGCCATCCACTCGCAGTCGTTCCCCTCCCCTCCCCCCTCCACCATCTCTCCTTCTCTTCCTCCGCCGCTCACGAACTTGGGCGCCATCGCCACCACCCGAGTTTACCTTTACCCTGGAGGAGGAACCCCTGGAGGGGAGGAGAGGAGAGGAGGTGCCGATGCCATGCGATGCGGAACAATGCAGGGATGTTTACCCCGGGGGGTGGTCAAGCAAAGTCTATTGGTTCATAAATTAAGGGACAAACAACAACCATCAAGGGATCAAGAGATCAAGAGACCAAGACCAAGATCACCAATTTACGTGTCTTCTGTGTCCGCGTGTCCTTCTTCCACACACTCTAGAGGTTGTCGTCGTCTCCAGCAGCCACGCGGCGAGGTGCACTAGACAGCTCGACCCCGCCTCCCTCCAGCTGGCCCTGCTCCCGAAGAAGGTGGTCGATGATGGCCACGCCCATGGCATCGCCCTCCACGTTCACGACCGTCCTCAGCCTGTCCAGCATCCAGTCCACTGTGATGACCAGGGCGATGTCCGAGGCGAATCGGCTCAGGTTGACGGCCTGGAGGACCATGAGCATGGTCACCAAGCCTGCGGAGGGGATGGCGGCCGCGCCCACCGCCGCCATCGTCCCCGTGATCACCACCACAAACATCTGCGCCATGGACAGGTCCACCGAGTGCCTCTGGGCGATGAAGATCACCGTGAGGGCCTCGTAGAGCGCCGTGCCGTTCATGTTCACCGTGGCGCCCAAAGGGAGGACGAAGTTGATGATGTTGCTGTCGTAACCCAACTCCCTCGCGCACCTCAGGGTCACGGGCAGGGTGGCGCTGGAGCTGTCCGTACCGAAGGCCGTCACCAAGCTCGAGGCGAACCCCTTGAGGACGACCCAGGGGCTCTTCCTCGTGGTGATCGAGTAGAGCGCGGGGAGGACCAGTCCGCCCTGGAGCCCGAGGCCGATGCAGACGGTGACCATGTACAGAGCTATCGCTTGGGCCATCTCCCCGATGTCGCAGGACTCGGCGATCGAGGCCGTGATTAGGGAGCACACCCCGACGGGGGTCAGCTTGAGAACCAGCTCCACCATCCTCGTCACGACCAGGTTCAGCTTGTCCACCAGGTCGTTGATCTGGACGGCCTCCTCCCTCATGGTGCTCAGGACGAACCCGAAGAAGATGCTGAAGGAGACGACCCCCAGGACGTTCATGTTTGCCGCGGCGTCCACGAGGTTGCTGGGGAAGGCCTGCTCCAAGATCTGGAGGATGCTCTCCAGCGCCGACTGCTCGTGCTGCGGGTGGTCGTCGATCTCGTTCGAGGCCGACTCGTGCTTGTGGCAGTCCACCGCGGCGTGGGAGGAGTGGTAACCGGGCCGGATCAGGTTCACCACGACAATACCGATCAGAACGGCCGTGGTGGTGGTCAGGAGGTAGTACCCCAGGGTCAGCCTGCTCACCTTCCCCGCGGCCTTCTTGTTCTTCCCCAGGGAGCTCACGCCCTGCACGATGGACAGGGACAGCAGGGGAAGGACGAGCATCTTGAGGGAGTTGAGCCACACTTTGCCTGGGAAGCCAACCACCTGCTGCAGCTGTTCGTCCGCCTTCAACGCGTTCAGCACGAACCCGCAAAACATCCCAATGACGACTCCCACGAGGGTCCACTTGAGGAGGGGATCCATGTTCCCCCCTCCGCACCAGGTCATGCACCCCCTCTTCCTGGTGAGCCTGTCGTCTCCCGACCCGTTCCAGTCCCCGTGCTCCCCCGAGGAGGAGACGGAGACCTCCACCTTGCCATGACCCTCGTGTCCGTGTTGGTGTTCCAGCAAGTCCCTCTCCTCAATGTTCAGGTCCACGTACGCCTCCTCCGTCGTCGTCGCGCCGCTGCTGCTGGTGCTGTTGTTGTTGTTGTTGTTCCCCCTCCCTCCCTCCATCCTCCTCCTCTCTACCGGGTGGGTTGGTAATCCTCCAAGGCCAAGGACCAGGGCCAGGGCCAGGGCGTGGTGTTTGTGTTTGTGTGTGAGCGCTTCGTTCCCGGTGTCCTGTTACCCTTCCCCTCCCCTCCCCCCCTCCCCTCCCCTCTCTCTCGTGTGTTGAAGGAAAGGAGCGGAAGGAAGTGACTGGCGTCCTGGGCCTTGGCTTGTTTTGTTTTGGAGGGAACGGAACGGGCGAGGAGGACAAGGAGGAGGAGGAGGAGGAGGAGGAGGCCACGGCGAGGAGGGATGAGAACCAAGGTGAAGGTGACACACTTCAACCACCTCATACCAGGAATAACAATAACAAACACAAACACAACCGCGACACGCTGCTTGGGTTGGAATTGGAACCAAACGAACGAACAAACCAAGCCCAGGCCTCCTGCTGGACCATGGCCACGACAAGGACGAGGACACTATGAGGGGTACGGCGGGGGGATCCGCACCACCAGGAGAGGGAGCGGGACTGGGGTGGAGGCATGGAACGGCGCGGGGACCAGGGGAAGGAGCCTGGCGACAACCCGTGCGAGCAGAGACCGGGACCGGGCCCTGGACTTTGTGCCGCTCCACTTGCCTCTGCCTCTGACGCCCTCCGCTACCGAGGAGGAGGAGGAGGGGCGGAGGGGGTACAGGCACTTGAGGGACTCCCGCGAGGTGCTCGGGCTGGAGGCGGCCTTGGCGGTGGTCGACAGGCTTCACAGGAAGGGGCACGAGGCCCTCTTCGCGGGAGGGTGGGTGAGGGACAGGCTCCTCCTGGACGGCAAGGGGGAGCAAGCCACCGGGGCAAGGGTCGGACCTTCGGCGGCGGGACTTTGTGAAACATCCGTAGATGGTTCTGAGGCCTTGCTCTCGCCTCGAGTTCCTTTGTCCTTCCTCGACGTGGACGTGGCGACGAGCGCGAGCGACCAGGACGTTCTCGGCATCTTCCCCCACACCAGTCACTTCACGGACAACAGGATCAAGACCGTCGTGGTGGTGGACGACACGAGGGGTGGGACCAACACGGAGGTCACCTGCTTCAGGGGGAGGGACCCAAAGTCGCCCAAACAGGACGCGGAGCTGAGGGACTTCACGTGCAACGCCCTGTTTTACGACGTGGTCCGCGAGGAGGTGAGGGATTACTTGGGGGGCGAGGGGATCTCGGACTGCGTCGCGAGGAGGCTGAGGTGCGTCGGAAGGCCGCAGGACAGGTTCAGGGAGGACCCCTGCAGGCTGATGAGGGCGGTCAGGCTGGCGGCCACCCTGGACTTTGCCATCGAGCCGAGGACCCTGGAGGCCATCCGCAGCGAGGAGTGCCAGGGCTGGCTCGAGGACGTGAGCAAGGAGAGGCTCTTCATCGAGGTTGTGAAGGGCAGCAAGTCGAACAGGGCTTGGGCCAAGTCCCTGCGCCTGCTGTCGTCGACCGGCCTGGCGGGGCACGTCTTCCCCGAGATAAGCCCGGAGGACTTTGAGAGGGCCGCGGAGGTGGCCCACGAGGTGGCCCTCCTCCTGGCCGGGGCGGAGCTCCCGGGCCAGATCGGCTTCGAGGACTCCGGCCTGGTGACCGGGGTGAGGCTCGGCGCCCTCCTTCCCGCGGAGGCGAGCGACTTCCAGGACTACAAGGACCTCGGGATGCGCGCGGGGTGCCCGAAGAGGTACAAGAAGGACATCCTGTGCATGCGCCTGCTGGCGGATCTGGAGGCGAGGACGGGCGGGTCCGACTGGAGGGCGGTGTCCCCTGGGGAGTTGAACTCCCTGCTCGAGTTTTACGCCAACGAGCCCAACGTGGTGGGCTCCTGCCTCTGCTTTTACTCCAGGATGGTCTCCCTGAGCCGGAGCCCCGGGGAGGGGGCAGACTTCCTGGAGAGGCACGCGGCGCAGAGGAGGGGGATGGAGCGGGCCATCCGGATGAAGAGGGCCAACGAGAGGACACTCACGAGCAGGGACCTCGAGGCGGAGGGGATCGCCCCGGGCCCGGAGATGGGCCGACTCCTCGGCGTGGCCCAGGCCCTCTCGGCCCAGGAAAACATTTTTGACGCGGGGGCCTTGCTGGAGCGCCTCAAGGCATCTGAGCACTGGGCGACGACTCCGTAGTGTAGGGTGGTGGGAAGCGAAGAGAGTCGGGGTGCGGTCAAACGTGTAATTTTAGTGCTGCAACGTATGCATACATTATCGTCAGCACCTTGTGCTTTTATTCTCTCGGGATCAGCGCCCAGCGCTGGGCCACCTAAACCGTCTCGGTACAGAAAACGCTTTTCCCGCGTGTGTCTGCTCGTGGTTCTCAGCGGTCCACACACACGCACACACGCACTCTCTCTCTCTCTGTCGGCGTGATCACGCCTTCTTCTTGCCCGTGAGCCTCTTGACCTGGGAGTACGCGAAGACCCCGGAGAGCGCGATGGCCGTTCCCACGCCGTTGAGCAAGCTCACGGGGGTCTGGAACACGACGACCGAGGAGACGATCACCACAACCCGCTTGACGCAGTTTCCGATGCTGTGGGTCACGGGGCTCACCCTCTGCAGGATCATGTAGCTCACCTGCTGGTAGCTGTGGAAGCAGATGCCCGCGAAGAGCGCTCGCGACAGGATGAACTTGGGGTCCAGCCCCATCGCCGTGATCTTTGCGGGGGCGAACTGGAAGCCCTCCGTGAACAAGGCCACCGGCAGGAGCAGGACGGCGGACATCATTGTGATCACGCTGAAGAGGTTGATGTTGTCGAGCTTCTCCCCCTTGCTCCCCGTCATGAACTTCTTGCTCAGCACGTTCCTGCTCTGGAAGGTCAGGTTGCTGCCCATCGCGGCCCCGAACCCGGCCCAGTTGAAGCTGGCCTCCGTGGCGCTCGCCAGGGCGACACCTCCCACGATCGGCACCAGCGTCAGCAGCACCGGGAGGGGGCTGGACTCGCCGAGGAAGATGGAGGACAGGGCCACCGAGAAGAAGGGCTCCATGGCCTTGATGGTGTGCGTGAAGCTGACCGCCACCTTCCCGAGGCTCACATTGGTCAGCAGGTTCCCCAGGGTGTGGACGCACGCCAGGGGCAGGATCGTCATCAATTGGCTCCTCGTCAGCTTGGGCCTCTTGTGGATCCCCGTCGCCCACACGAAGAGGGCGAGGCAGGAGCCGACAACGAACTGGAGCTCCGTGCAGGACACCGGGAACCTGAACACCTTGAGCACCTGCTTGTTGTAGATGTTGAAGAAGATGTTGAAGAAGTACCAGAGCCCGAACATCGCTCCGAGGGCGGCCGTCTTCCCAAACCCCCCAGCAGCAGCAGGAGCGCTGGACGAGGAGCCAGCGTCCTCCGTGGCGCCGGACGACGACGCCGCCCGGGCGACCACGGCGCGGTGGTCGGACAACGCGTGGGCGATCCCGCAAGGCCTCACGTCCGCGTGCGCGACGACGTGAGGCCTATGCGACACCGTCGTCGTCGTCGTCGTCGAGGTGGTGTGGGTGGAGGATCTCCTCATCGTCCTCCGCGCCGGGCCTGGGGCTGGCGCGCGCGAGCACGAGACCGCACAACGCTGCGCCGCTCGAGCCTGCGTCATCGCCCTCATCCTACTTGCTTCCTCCTCGTCTCTTCGTCGTCGCGGATGTCGTCGTCGTCTAAACCAGTCGTCCTCGTCCCCTCTTGAACAACGTTGTTGCTGGTTGGCTGGTGAGCCAGAAGAAAACGCAAAACGTTTTTGGATCAGGATCAGCCAACCAAAGGCCAGGAGAGGGAGGAGGGAGGAGAGGGAGGGAGGAGAGAGAGAGGACGGTGTGGAGGGCAATGCAGGAGTGTGGGAGAGGAGAGAAGGCAAGGAGAGGTGGTTATGGGTACTTGTTCGTGGATTGGATCACCTGTGTTTGGTAAATGGTGACTTGATTGTGTAATGTAGGTGTGTATGATATGATTCTGTTGCTATTATTGCCCATTTTGGGGCCTATTTTTTGGTACGAATAGTGGAGTGACGGATCCAGTTCGTGTCCGATGGCTGTGAAACTTTGTCAGAAGGGGTTTGTATTTTATATTTGGATACTCTTGTAATATTGTGTATCTTCCCGTCGTCCTTGAGCCTGTAGAGATCCATCTGTCGGACCACTAAAACCCAAACCACAGACCTCCATGGATGATGATGATGTTATGTGAATAGAGTCCGTGATGGAGAGACCTGTTCCGGGTGGAGTGCAATCTAGGGCACCAGAGAATAAAGAGGTCCAATCGTAAACCTTACCCTGATCCACTCTTCTGCTGGAATCCGTCGTCTTATGCGACCTGGTTCAGGGCCGACTAAAACCCAGATCACACTTAAAACTTATACCAGAAGGAAAACATGCGGTTTAGGCTTGGAAGCATCACGGAAAGGTTGGATGATGCGACGGTGTCTTTCTCTTAGGTTTCTTTTGTTCTCCGGCTCCTTTCCTTGGCAAGGTCGTCCTTCCTTCCTTCCTCGGGCAAACCCTACTCAAGGCACTTCGGACCCACGAGAGGGCCTTTTAGGCGTTAGGTTTTAGGACTCCCAAGGCTTTAGGAAACGCGGTGACTCGGAGGCACCACGGAAAAATTGGATGATGCAATGGTGTCTTTCTCCTAGGCTTCTTTTGTTCCCCGGCTCCTTTCCTGGGCCAGGTCGTCCTTCCTTAGGTTTAGGCTTGTAGGTTTTAGGTAGGTTAGGGGGCTTAGGCCTTAGGCCTTAGGCCTTAGGCCCAGGCTTAGGCCTTAGGCCCAGGCCCAGGCCAGGCTTAGGCTTAGGCCTTAGGTAGGCCCAGGCC